>JAAIIK010000072.1:939700-960590 GCA_014706435.1 Silurus glanis | reverse complement strand
ATATATATATATATATATATATATATATATATATATATATACACACACACACACACACACACACACACACACACACACACACACACACACGCGCGCACACACACAATATATATATGAGATGTGTTCTGTACAGATTTATATTAGTATTAGGTCTGTATAGATCTGTTGCTTGCTGTAATTATGCACACTAATCTGTACATCGACATCTAATAATCAAAGCTTGTAACATCAACTAATAAGTATAATTATTACATGCGCGGTTTCCTTACTAACATACTATTTCGACATATTTCATAGTTTGATTAAGCTACAACAGTACACACAGTAGGGCAGCACGATAGCGCGTGCCATCCCACAAATTAATAAGCTTTTCAAAGTCACATCGCATGCAAAGTATCCCACACACTCATTATCACTGAGACAGTTTGCATGAATTGTGTGTGACCTGTCAGGGAAAACATTCAAATGCTACATCCATGCTTGGATAGGATATTGAAGAAAAGTTAATTCTGATTGACCACCATTATCTTATTAGAAAATAGTTGTTTCTTGGTATGAGTGTTTGCTTTCATAATATTTGCTTTCCATGACCAGTAAACCTTACAGAACCGTCTAGACTCTGTCTGTTTTGCTTTTGTTTTTTTTCGGGGTTTTTTCGGCCCTCATTATTTAGTCGGACTGTTATGCTGGGAATCTTATTTACTTAGCATTTATCAGATGCCTGTCTCCAGATCAAATTACATTTATATCATTTATACAACTAAGCATTTGCGGGTTAAATGTTCAGCAAAGTATATTTATAACAGTTCATCAGTATTATAGTATGCATATGATAATTTGCTGAGAAAAAAAGACTACAAGTAGTAAGAAACAGTATTGTACTCCAGACTGTCAATCATATTGTAAATGCTATTCAGTTAAGTCTTGAATGCTAGTTATTGTGTGTTTATAAGCTCTGTGAACGGTTCCCCACAAATCCTTGACTTAATGCAGTTACATAAGTAGCTCAGGCATGAGTGGTGTTTGGATTTGTATTTGCTCCCACTTCGGCTCACTACACGCTGTGCCCATCATGCTGAGGGTGAGACCCTCAACAACGGTGAAGCTGCCACTGGTACAGTGAACAACTCATAGATAGATTTTTTTCAGTGGGCACCTTACAAACCAGGCCAGCCGCTTTCATTGGTTTGTCAAGAGGTTTTTGACATTTTAAGATGAATGAATGCAAAACACAACCTTGCCAATATTGTGTATAACTACACTTTTCTTGCTGTCTTATTTTGGCCAGGCAGCACTAAATATCGCATGCCAGCATCAGGAATTTATCACAATTTAGTTCACCAGCAATTGTTTTTTTAATAGCAATACATCATGTTTTTTTTCCCCTAATCAAATAAGAGTTATATTTGCATTTGCATAGAATAAAGTTATTTTAATGCAAATGTAAAAAAAAAAAAAAAAAAAAAAATATATATATATATATATGCAAATTGTTGGCTGTTAGTCATGTTGCTCATAAATATAAGTACTTATTATAATGAAAATAAATTGCCAAGTAAATAAAGTTTTACAGCGTAGAAGATATATTGTGTGGTGGAGGGAATTCAGTGTTCCTTTTAACTTAATGTTCTTTTCCGGAAAAATTCAGCACTATAAATGATGCATGTGCAGATGGAGTTATTTTGTAAATACAGCATTGTGATAATATATGAAGAAAGATTAAACATAAATAATAGTACTTGGACAGACATTAAGAAATGCCTACCTCGAAGTCTAAACGCTCCAAAATAGATATGGAGAAACAAAATGTAATTATGTTTGTGTATATGTGTTTTTCTAACCAGACATCCCAAAGATAAGAGAAATGGGTTGCAAGCTAGACATGTCAAATCTGACGGAGGACGAAGCAGAGCATGTGCTAGAGGTGGTGCAGAGAGACATGCAGCTGCGTAAGACAGAAGAGGCACGTCTTAGGTAAGCTCGCTGTTCATCCATATCAGTCCTATAGGTACGTGATTGTCCCTGTAAACTATGTATACCTAGAATTTATTAATCATTTTTCTTCAAGTATATTAGAATCTCACCCAAAAGCATTTTTTTTTGTGTTTCTCTGTGGATGCATTTTGCTGTAACTCTGCATTGGCATGAAATTCGCTTTTGTTAATCCATGCATTGTTAGATTGCATTAGATTCCTTTTGAACAAAACCCAGAATGCAGGAAAGACCCTCCCTTCCGTGTGTCGTAATAGCTTACTTCCTGAGACACAGGACATAGTCTCAAATTTGTTGGCAGTTATTTTGGATAACAAAATATGTATATATTTGTCTGGGCAGTCTGGAGAGATAAAGTCTTGTATTAGGTATTGTCACATATAGTATGTGTTTTTAAAATTCTTTAAAAACTTTTAAAAGTATTTCCCCCCCACTGCCAAAAGATATTTCATTTGTTTAGTTACTAGCAAATAACCAGTGTTTACCAGATGATACTTCTTTTCAGGTGACAAATAAAAAAAGGTAAAATATCAAGTAACTCTGTAATATATTATGTCACCATAGGCTGTATATATGTATATATAATTTGCTCCTCAAAATATTCAGTGCGAGCTATTGTCCTATGGATCAACATCTTTGAAGAGACCACAACTATCACATTATAGAATAAAGCGAATCAGTCAGAATAATTGATTCTATTAGAATGGTTATTTAAACATTGTATCTACTGACTTGCTACTTTATTAGGCATGATATATAGTATAGTACACTATAAGCTATAGTGAGTATTTTATGTGATTTTTTTTCTCTACTGGTGATTATTTTATAAATGCAAGCCTTTATGTTTCTTAAAAGATTATGCCTAACCCAAGAATATCATTGAGGTGTGTCACTAGTGCACCTAACACACTCAAACTAGGGCAACACAAAGTACCATGTCACTACAATGTCAATGTAGTTGCTCTGACAAATGACAAATTTGCTAACCAAATAAAACCTATTCATGATTGGGCACATTGCGTTCTCATTAAAGTATACTTGCATACTTGTATAAATGGCTATTGGCCAGTTAGGGTTGTTACAAGGTAGGGGTACAAAATAAATTGGCCCCTGAATGTGCACTGAGAAAAGCTTTAACAAAACCTTTTTACACTATCTGTAGCATGGAATAGTTTACTTTGAGAAGCAATTGTGTTACCATATGGGATTAGGACAGGTCAGGCGATAGAGCTCAGATTGCAACATAGGCCATAAGCAGGGTCTGAGGTTTAGCCTGGAAATGATCAGCAGCAGAAACCAGATTAGTGGCATAGACTGACACAGTAAAAGATGATAGAGATTGAGATAAAGGTGGCTGGACAGGGAGATTCTGCATCTGAGATTGGAAAATTAAGATAAAAGAATAAAGTGGCGGGTCAGTCAAATAACTATCTATAGACTGTCAAGTATTAAAAAGTAAGTTGTTAAAATGTTGTGGTTATTCATGTTTAGTACCGTAATTTCCGGACTATTAAGCGCACCCATATATAAGCCGCACCCACTGAAACAAAGCCGCAGGTGTCTACACTGAAACTAATGAACGTTACATAGGTTTTAATGAAAGACAGTGTCTGTTACACGGTGTAACGGGTGAAATATGTTGTGGCTCCTTTAAGAGCAGAGCGGCATTTTGGGAATAGCCTGCCGCCGCATTTTTTTCCGGTATTACTGCATGTGTGCCAGGCCGAGGAATATGTCCTTATTATTTTCTGATGCTCATTTCTAAGTTTCTTTGACTAACCCGTAACGCTGTTGCCAAAAAAAATAAAAAAGCACGAGTTTTGGAAACCTGTCTGTGCTTATATGATTTCTGTTGCAACTGGAGTTAGCGAGCTATCCCTTGACCCAGACTCAACGCGTTACAACAGCTTGTATCTAAACAGTAGCCTACCAAGAAAGTCATTGTTCACTGTCTTCCTCCTTCCTTTCACAACTGTTTCTCTCGGGAGTTTATCTTTTGGCATCGTCGTGCGTTTAAAAATCTCCATCGGTGAAGCTTTTCTCCCGATGCCGTGCAGCTCAGAACACAGGTGAGGTGCGTTTTTTCGTTTCCGTTCGGAAATTTCATTGGTCTAATGTTATGTCGCTCAGTGTTTTGACTTGAAGCTTGCGAAACGGGCTTGTCCCTTGATCTTGCCTCACCTGCCTGGTCTGGCGCTTCGTAAGCACGCCTTTCGGCGGTTTCTTCCGCTTGCGACAAGAGCATTTAGCTCCTCTCCGCTTCCTCTGAGGAGCCAGAGGTTGAGTAGCTTATGGAGGTTGTGACCCGTGCTGTAGCCAAGTTATATATAGATCAGCCGGCCGATGAGCAGAAAGCTGCTCCGTCCAGTAAGCTCTACAAGGTGTCCAGGTCCTGGGCTAAGTCGTATTCGGCCCGCCTCTTCAGTTCCTAATCCGCGTTGTACTCCAACGTAGTGGGATTGAAAGAGTGTGGTTATAGGTCGGTGCTCCGGGTTGAAGCGACGCTAGACAGCTATCTCTCCCCAGGTGTCGTATTGTCCCTCAAGACCCCGAAATTGCCCACGAAGGCCCTTTGTAACACATCAGCACTGGTGGGCATCCTTACAGCCGTCAGGAGGGTCAGAGAAGGACAGTCACTCACTGTCAAGCAGTTTCAAAGACTGCTGGGGTTAATGGCAGCAGCATCCAATGTGGTTCTACTTGGCCTCCTGCACATAAGACCCCTTCAGTGGTGGCTCAGGACCCGAGGGTTCTCTCGAAAGGGCAATCCGCTCTGTACAATCAAGGTCATGCGGCTAACCCTACGTGCCTTAGATGCCTTAACTCTTCATGACTCTCTGCTCTCCCCTTCAGCCACTGCTCATAACCTTGGGGTAACTATGGACAATGAACTGTCCTTCTCCCCACATGTTGCTAATGTGGCTCGTTAGTGTCAATTTCTTCTCTACTACAAAGTATTCGACCATATGCCACTAGATGGTGCCTGTTAAGTTTATTATGCGATCAGCACCAATTGGATCCTGTTAACTGCTTGGTTGGTTTATTGCTTGAATTCCTTCAGGAACAGTTTGATAAAGGGTTGGTTTCAACCACCCGTAAAGTCTACGCATCTGCCATTTTGGCGTATCATGCCCTCTCTGTGGCCCCCTAATTTCTGGAGTTCACTCCAGTCATGGCCAGTGCCTTCCTGTACACCAGAATGTGGTACGTCCCTGAGGTGCCATTGGTCGTCCCACAACCTGCCTCCAGGCATTCTATCCTCCTCATTTTCAGGCCCCAGAGCAGGAAAAGCTAAACCGGCTGTGTCCGGTGCAAGCACTGGACATTTACGTCCACAAAACGAGTCTGTGGAGGAAGTCGGAACAACTTTTTATCTGCTATGACCCTCCGAGGAGAGGTCTCCCTGTGAACAAGCAGACACATAGCAGATGGATTGTGGATGCAATTGCATCCTCCTACGAGTCCTCTGGTCGCCCTGCTCCTTTCGGGGTCAGAGCGCACTCAACCCTTCGTCTGAGGAAAGGCCTCCCTGTGAACAAGCAGACGCTTAGCAGATGGATGGTGCATGCAATTGCATCCTCCTACGAGTCCTCTGGTTGCCCTGCTCCTTTCGAGGTCGGAGCACACTCAACCCTCTACTCCCTGCGGGTGACGCCGCGCTTTTTCATTGGACAAATTACACATGTGACTCAGAGTGTGGACAACGCGTTGTTAACGCAGCGCCTCGTTCTCTCAGGGAACCAGGGTTACATACGTAACCTGGAGACATTTTTTCATCTCTTGTGAAGTTAATAGGAACAAACAATGCAGGTTGTTATGTTACCTAACCTTATGTTACCTTTAGTCTGCTCTCAGTGTAACCAAGATCCAGCTGAATAAAACATCAATGCAGTGACCGAAGGAATGTTTCATTTCAATACCTTATATCACACCTGACCATCACATTAAAACTTTTCCACAAACAGTTGCCACAAAGTTGTAAGAAAACAGAAAACAATGTTTTTTTTATGTGCTGTGACATTACACTCGGTTCCTTCCCTGGAACCGAGAGACCCAAACGTGACAATGCTTCCGGACACAAATTGAGGTCTGCGAAGACATAGTTTGTCAAGGTTGCTGTGGAAGAACCCATTAAACACTTTTGGTATAAACTGCACACTCAACTTCAGGCCTCCTTACCCAACACCAGTGCATGACCTCACTAATGCTTTTTTGGGTCAATGAGCACAAAAATGTACATCCACACTTAAAAATATATACTTCCCAGAGGATTTTAGATTATGGTGTCATTGCCAGGTTTCCACAAACGTTTAGTATTTTTTTCCACTACTGATTACTTTAAAATAAATGTTATTAGTCTTAATAACTTTATTAGTGTTTCTAAGTTCATTTGCCCTCATTATTAAATTCCTGCTTAGTAGTGAACATTATAAAGCATAAACACACCACAAATCAGCTTTTTACATCATCTGATTAATAGAATTCCCCTATTGTGATTAGTGAGTTTGGAGGATGTTTTATTCTGCACGTCTTGTCAGCACTAATCTGTTTTTGTTCCCAAAATGAGATTAGATTACAAAAGTATTTAGGCAACAGTTTTGTTTGGTTAGTAAGTAGTTTTTGAGGCTGACATAATTTCTGAATTGATTGCTGTCACCACATAATAATTAAAAATTGAATTCTGTATTGATTTGTCAATGAAGCATGTGGAAGGCCACATTTTAATCACAGTGGAGCCGGGCCACTTCTTAATGTTTTTGATTAATGTATTCCATTGGGAACTGCTCCACGTGCACACATTTATTCATGACCTTACTGGCTTCCTAATAAGTCAGTGTTGTTTGATTAATTGTTTGTAGCTTATTTAATAATAAAGACAAAGCAGAACGCCGGGCCAACGTTAGTTGGAAATTCTGTCTTTTAGTGTTTTCAGACTGAACATTTTTAAATCATATAAATGTGGTTGTTTATTAAAAAAAAAAAAAGGTTGGTTATATGTTTTTCCATGCATATTCACATTGTGTATGTGGTTTGTTGACTTCAGAGCTAAGAAATCATGGTAAAACTAAGCGTCTGTGATCTTCCTGTTAGGATTGTAAATTAGGTGCCAACATTTAAATTGACATGTTGATCCATCTGGAAGAGGACTAAGCGTTTTTCAAAGCTTGACATATTAACTTATGACTTGCCAAATATTAACGTCATCTTTGGGACATCATCACATTGTATGAAACGTTGTGTTTTTAATTAACAATAAACCCTTATTACCTAATAGTTTCTTTACACTGGCATTGCTTTTTAAGTTTGTATCTTTTAAATGTCATATTCCAAATAGAGTTATTTAAGGTGAAAGTTTGTTTAAGCATAATTCTATATGTGTGGTATAGTGGTGCAATGGTAAATATTATCACTTCCCAGCTTTGTCTTTAGCCTTATCCTCATAAAGCAGCTAATGGTCAGTTGACTGGCCATGGCTTCGCAGACATGCAGACTCTTAAAAAATATCTAACTGAATTGATCTAAAAGAAATGTATCTGGAGGAAATTCAGCACCCTTATTGGTAACTGGGTTGTCCATGGGAATAAATTAGGGGAATTGTATTGAGTCAAATGCTGGATTGGTGATCCCGCCATTTGGCCTATCTTGTTTTTCTTACTGCATCCGTAAAACAGAGTATTCTATCAGTAAAAGGCACAAATGCAGAAAAACTGCAGATTTAGGGCTCAAACATGCATAGAAATTCCAAATGTTAGACAAGTGCATAGTTAGAAAACAGGCCTTGGTCAATCAATGACCAAACTACAAGAACTAGACAGGCCTAAGCAAAAATATGAAAACCAAAAAAAATTGGAAAGCAGGAAGACAATAACAATACTAAGGTTTGATAATGAGTATTTGCTTTGCGGTAAAAACAAAGAAACACAAGGGTTTAAATACACAAAATAATCAGGAACGAGCTGACAACAGCTAAAAGTACTCATGACACACTAGGGATATAAACTAGTATGGCAAGGCATGAGGAGATGTAGGGTAATAGGTGCCATGGTGCTGTTTTGCTGGTATGCACTCAGAGAGCCACAGCATGCAGCACTCTGCATGAGGGGGAAATATGTGACAGCTTGAAATAGCTGCATCAAGCCATCAACCCTCTGACATCACCAAACCACTGCGTTCTTTTTTATGATGCTCTTACTTCTTTTAATAGTTGTTTTGGAGGGTTTCTCTCTTCAGTCTCCTCTTCAGGAAGTAAGATGCATGCGTAGTCTGGTGATCGACTGAGCCAGTCTAAATCCTTCCACTTTTTTCCTCTGACTTTTTCCTCTGACCTTTTGTTTTTTGGCAGTGTGTTTTTGGCAGAGATGGGAAGTAATGAAGTACAAATACTTTTTTTTTTACTGTACTTAAGTAGATTTTTCTGGTATCAGTTCTTTACTTCACTATTTGTTTTTCAGAAAACCTTTTTCTTTCACTTATTAAATTTTTACACAAATATCTGTATTTTCCACTTCTTGTATTTTCAAACCAGGCTCGTTAATTTAGTTTTTATTTATTTGGTGACCAATGATCGATGTTTTTCTTCTCATTTCGTGACGTTTTCTGCGCATCAATCTACAATATTTCTTGTCATTGCGTGGTTTTTTCAATCTCCCACTGGTTTATTTGTTTCCTGGCTATTACGCACCACAGCTGTAGGCTAGCCTACAAAGCTAACAATGAGCAAGGCAGAAGGCAACAAGAAGTTTGGCTAACGTGGATGATATAGAGGGAGTCAGCGACGTAAACATGACTGAGAACAGAGATATTCGTGATCACTTGATCATCATCACCTTTAGTCTGCTTGTATTCTAAATGGGGTTGTTTAGAATGCATACATTCATTAGGTAACAACATTTCTATTATATTAATATGTTAATGTGAGGTCCAGTTACCAGTGTGACAATAAAACAGGTAGTAGTAATGGCTCCTTTTTATTTAAGTACAAGTCAGACCCCAAACCTCTTTACTTTAACTTCAGTGTTAGTTTTAACTAAGTGTAGTCAGTATTTAAAATTTTACCAGAGTCTTTTAAAACATGAGTATCTGTACTTCTACTTGAGTGAACTGTGTGTGTACTTTTGCCATCTCTGGTTTTGGGTCATTGACTTGCTGCATAATGAAGTCCTTTCCATTCAGATTGAATGCATTTCTCTTAAAACTTAGCAGGCAGAATGTAATTGTAGACTTCTGAAATCATTCTGCTGCTACAATCATGACTTACTTCATCAATAAAGATTATTGAGTCTGTTGCAGAAGCAGCCATGCAAGCCCATGCCATGATTCTACATCTACATTCTTGATCTTGTATGTTTTATATTATGTGCAGATACTTTCTTTCTTCATACTTTTTCTTTCATTTCCCTAATTTGGTACAATTAATTTTGGTTCCAGAACTTATTTGACTCGTCTCTGTCTTTCACTGTGGCTATTAAATTGGCCTTTGTATTCTTACTGCTAATGACTGGTTTATTTCTTTTGTAATTGAATTTATATTTATTCTCTCTCCTCTGAACAGTGGATTGTAAAAACTTTAGCCTATCCTGTGGAGGTGGTTGGGGATTTTGCTGCTTGTTGTTTTTGTTGGCCAAGATGTTTAATGTCTGGTGGTTTATTGTCGTTTTGTCTATGTCCAATGCCTTTGCAATGCCGCTGATTAATTTGTCCCTTTTTCTCAGCATTAAAAAGGTAGGCGTTTCCTTTTTAATAAGAAATTAAATTTTCACTGGTGAACCCCAATGCTCAAAGCTATTAATTGTTTAAACAATGAATCTAACAAGGCATACAGGGAAGACAAGAAACACCTGTCAGTTACATGTATGGTTCAGTATTTTGGATCACTTGAAAAATGGGTGGCATTTTCTTTAACACATCTAGATGTAAACATTAGGAAAACTCAACCTAATTTTTGAGCTCAAATACATATATATATATATATATATATATATATATATATATATATATATATATATAGGGCTGTAATGATTCCTCCAGTAATTTGATTACAAAAAATATTTTATAATATTTTTGTTTAGTCCATTTAACTAAACATGGAGCACTGTGTTTCCCATGGACCATTTTTACTGACGCACCACCCGCTAAACTCTGGAGCACTCTGAACAGGTAACATAGAAGATGCTAGAAAACACGGTACAGTGCAGTAACTCTTTTTAAAGTAGTGTGAAATATATTTTTATATTTTTATTTATATACAGTGCATTCAATAAGTCCCTCTGCAGTGGTCATGTAGCGTAGGTAGTGGAGCACGTTTTAAAGCTGGCGATAAACGATACTGTGCGAGATTTAATAAATAAATACGAGTGAGAATAATTAGGAGTTTTTTTCAATAGTTTTCCATAACTTACTCTACACAGCCATTGCAGAGGGACTTTTTAAACGCAACTGTATTTGTATTTTGATGTAATGTGGCAATTAAATGCACTAAATGGGTTCAATTCTCACTGATATTCTTGTATGCAATTTCAGCAATAAAAATAAAAGATTTTCTAAAAGAAAAAACAAATTACTTGTTCATTTTAAGAGAGCTGTCTTATTTTCCCTCTGTTATTTAGTATTGCTCTTTGGGTTCCCTGGTGGTCTAGTGGTTAGGATGCAGCGCTCACACCGCTGCGGCCCGGGTTCGATCCCCGGTCAGGGAACCAACCCCAGCCACTTTCAGTGCCGGTCCCAAGCCCGGATAAATTGGGGAGGGTTGCGTTAGGAAGGGCATCCAGCGTAAAAACATGTGCCAAATCAAACGTGCGGAGGATCCGCTGTGGCGACCCCTAACGGGAGAAGCCGAAAGAAAGTTATTTAGTATTGCTCTTTACTAATTAAAAGATTTATCGATGGAATAATCGTTAGAATACTCGGTTACTAAAATAATCGTTCTCTGCTGTGTCCTGTATTCCTCGTTACCCTTCTCGAGAAGCTCTCTACAGCTAAGTTCATTATTTCCAGCACTCCCTTTTTTGATTCTCCTGTGTTTGAGTTCAAGTTAAGTAAACCTCACCTTGTTTTACTCCCGTTTTCCGACGCCTGGTATTCTGTGAGACCTATACACGTCTAGAATGTTTAGCAAAAACTAAATAATTGCTTTTGCTAATCTTGTACTTTCAGAGGTTACTCCACACATTATTTTACACACATAATCTTTTGAGACTTTGCACTTATAAACGAAACATTATGTCCATTATATCTAAGTATACTCAAATATATATTAAAAAAAGGAGTGGTTAGGGAAAACATGTTCACACATAGTACCAGTATTAATAGAGCTAATATATCCAAATAAAACTTAGACAGTATGCCTGTAAAATTAAAGTGGATATATTATTTTTTTTACTTTTATATTGGTGTTTAATTTATTTTTCTTAATTCTTTTGTATGTACAGTACTATGTACAGTAGCATAACAGAATTAGTACTGAGATGATTAAGATTCAAGTTGCAGTACAAGATTATGAGCAGACTAATTGAGAGTGACTTTTCTGGTCAAAGTGTGTTTCTCTAAAGCAAGTATAAAACAACAATAAAGAATCTTCTACTGGTGTCATGGTCTAGAAAAAAATACAACAAAAAAAAATGTTGTTCTGTGGTTGTTTGCTCACTGGCATGTGCGTGTTGTTTTGCTGCACAGATGGAGACGCTTTGTGCATCAGGCATGCTTCCAGTAGTCTATTATTGATGCTTTCAATTTACAGCTTAGTTTCATGGCTGATACTGTAGCACATGTTAATAATATAAAAGAACTACAGTATTGTAGTTTTCCTAAAGCTTTTCTTATTGTGCCAGTTGCTACTTTACATTTTAACATAAAAGCTGAGGTTCTTTTGTAAATAAACTTTAGGCCTTATTACAGCTTTTTGTGCCACCAAACCTCAGCTCACCTCAGACCAGTCACTAAGAGCAGATGGAAAGAGCCATTTTGTGAACTAATAACAGTTTGGGTGCTTCACACTGAGAAGAAAGGCCTCTATTTGTCATATAACTACTGAGCTCCCACTGTCCAAGCTAGGAGGGCTTCAGAGGTAGCTTACCCTGTCTCTGTAAATCCAGATTTTAATATATACAGACAACCTACTTAATCTTCTCCAGCCCAAGGTCAAATCTCAGTAGTTCTCGTGTTCAGCACAGGGATTCCAAAATCACTCAAGGACATGCTGAAGTGCTTAGTCATCGTATACATTGATGACATTTGGATGTAGTCCCATTTTGGGCAGAATATTCCAGTCATGCCGTTTGAGAGCCTGAATTACATACACTCATCCTGTTCTTCCTATTATATATTTGTGAAGGTGAGAATTCTACAAGGTTTCTCTGTTTTATTCTTGAATAGATTAAAAATATATAACAAATACAAATATAGAGGAGATCAAATTGAAGGTAATAAGCAAATACTGATCACTGCATTCCCACCTTATACATGTAAACTGAACTCTTTAGAATGCAGGTGTGATGTACACAACTCCAAGCTGTTAACCATAAATGGTGTCCTAATGTAGATGAAACTTTGGTCTTATAGGCCATGAGGGAAATTACCTCCCGCTCTGGGCAGAGTATATTATTATAGAAAATGGTGTAAATCTAGCTAGTTGTTTTCCTTATTGACTGGCTTGACCCTATTCTATTGCATATTGGTTTTTCAGACCTTACTCATCCCTTAATCAGGAGAGCCTTCTTTGGATGAGTGAATTTAATGTAGCTTGGTTGTACATTGGGCTGCAGTGTTCTAAATATCAATCAAGTTTCTGGTTGATCTATATAGAATATATGGCGTATTTTTTTATTTTATTTTAAATTTAATTTGGTTGTAAATATAAAGAAAGATTATATCATTCCTGCATACAGACTGGTTGCTCATAGTAATATAAGCTGTAGTGTTCTTTCTTTTTGCCTCACCTGGGGTGAGTTCCTTGGCGAGAGTGTGTGAGCAGTGTTTCCCGTGGCCCTGCACCTGCTGGTACAGGGCAAATTTTCTCGCAGGTGCCAAACACGCAGTGCATAAACAACATTCTGTGTATGAGTTTAGAAGATAAATTAGTGTACTCTTTAGGAGAACAGCTTTACTGCTCTGTTTGGTGGATGACTGATTCACTAATGCAGTTCGACATTTTGTTTGTGGACCATCACCCAGTACAAATCTCTGCCTGTGAGTATTTTTGTTCACACTATTTATTCTCTCTCTCTCTCTCTCTCTCTCTCTCTCTCTCTCTCTCTCTCTCTTTCTCTCTCTCTCTCTCTCTCTCTCACACACACACACACACACACACACACACACACACACACACATACACACATACATACATGCACACTCTCTCTCTTTCCCTTTCTCCCCTACAGTGAGCTGAAACAGGAGCTGGATCAGGAGGAGAGTCGATGTGTTCTGCTGTCACGCCAGCGTGGCTTTAATGAGCGTTGCTGCATTCGCTGTTGCTCATCCTTTGCCTTCTTTCTAAAGCCACGCCGCCGGTGCTTGGACTGTCGCTACAACGTCTGCAAGCGCTGCTGCTCGTATTCTGAAACTGACAAGAGCTGGCTGTGCTCCGCCTGTGAGAAAAGCAGGTAAGTGTTTTTACTGTAATTACAGACTGATTAAGGGATCAAAAAAGCCAGTGATGCTTACGGCATGACCGAGGACTCAAACCCAAAGATATTTCTCTTGGTAAAGGTTCTGTCATTCTTTTATATTGTATATTTCTGTACATATATGTACATATATATGTACATATATGTACATATATATATACATATATATGTACATATGCATGTACTGTATATTTCAAAAAAATTTAAAATGTCATGTGTAGTGAGTCAAATGCATATTTATGCTTATTATGAAATTAAATATATAATATACAGTCAAATTAAATGATGCTTATTGATTATTGGTTTTAAATATATGGTTTTAAACAAAGGATAATTGATTGATTGAAAACTACATTCTTGGTACAATTATCAAGCCATTACCATTTCACCTATCCTCAGATGTGTTCATAAAACAAATTAATTGCACACAAAATATTTAACACTACAATCATTGTCAGAAACAGTGTATTACCTGTGTGTAATATAATAATGTTTTAGGTATATTTTTAATCTTTATTCTTTCATCAAATAAACCACATGATATGATGAAATGTAGCACTGTAGTTGTGGAACATGTCTTCTGTAGTTCTATTATTAAATGAACAAAAAAAAAACCAAAATGCCAGCAGAATACTGTTCCTCTTTTTTGATATAACTAGGATAACAGATCTGGGACTCTGGGATAAGTGGTCTTCTGACTCCTAGAAACATACATTTTAACAACTGTATTTGTTGGTGTAGTATATTCAGACATGCACGAGCTTTGTGATTAAGTGTATACAAGTTTGTTTTAGAAAGAATGGCTCCCTCTGGACTATAGCACAGATATCAGCAAAAACTATATGCATTGTTTTATACACTTCCAATTTATCATACGTGTGTTTGCAGACTGCTGAAGACACAGTCTCTGGAGTGGTTCTACAGTAATGTGAGAAGACGATTTAAAAGGTTTGGCAGTGCCAAAGTGCTGAAGATGCTCTACAGGAGGCACGTTGGAGACCAGAGCAGCCAGGCTGAATTTACAGGTGCTGAACTTAAGTTATTTACTGTTTATGCCATTCTTTATTTTGTATAGAGGTCTTGTCTGTCAGTTATTGGTATACAGTGTATCATAAAAGTGAGTACACCGCTCACATTTCAGCAACCATTGTAGTATATCTTCTCAAGAGACAATACTATAGAAATGAAAATTGGATATACTTTAGAGTAGTCAGTGTGCAGCTTATATTGCAGTACAGATTTATTGTCCTCTGAATATAACTCAGCATACAGCCATTATTGTCAGAATAGCTGGCAACAAAAGTTAGTCATTTTACTTTTACATTTGAGCATTTTGACCATCATGGTATACGTAAGATGGAAGTCACTCTTGAGTATAATGCAATTAGCAGATACGTGAAGCAAATAAATGTGACTTTTTGGGTTGGATGCCATCTACAACATCTGATAAAACCTAGGGTTTGCTGAGGTACTTTCCTTCAATCTTAAATAATTGTTTAAATAATACCTAGTCATGTTTGTCTGTCTAAATACTCAATGGCAAGTGACTGTAATACCATGCAACAATGCAGAGGTTTGTCAACTAACAATGTGATTTTAAGTGGAATTCTGGCGGTGAATTCCTATGCAGTATTTTTGCATTCAAATTTGCTAAATAATTGTACTTAATAAAACTACATTGTACACTATATAGCTTTTACCCCCACCATTTTATAATTTATATTTAATTATTATATCAGGAGAGGTGAATATTTATGCAAGGTACTGTGTACAATATGGGGGATTGCACCTCTCTGTTTGTCTACACCATCTTATTTTTTAATTATTTAAGAGATTTCAGAGAATTATCCTTGTGTCTAGGAGAAAGGTCACACCTAGTGTTTTGGGTAAATTTGCCAGGCCTTTACCTCACTGTATCCTCACTATAAAGTACTGGTCACAACCAGGTAAATCATGACTATAAATATAATGTAATTACCCAGGTTTCATTTTCATTTTTGTTACATGAAAAGTACACATGTTTTAATTACATCTTGCACATCCTTGTTTACATATGGAAACTAGTACTGTCTGTATTTTTTCAGTGCGATCTGAATATTAAGATAGCAATAGTAAGTGTAAATGTGTTTAGGTTAGTGTGCTAAAGTATGTAATTGGCAGAAAACGCAATTTCGGTTAAAATCTTTCAGAGTTAGTGGCTGTAACCAAGTTATTTGCACTTATTTGTTACAATTGAATTAACTGATTATGTTTCATTTTGCCTGAGTTAAAAGAATCCCTTGTATTGAAGGCCACTCTTTTAATACTTCAAAATGTCTAATAGATGTGTGTACAGTATATATAGAACAGGGTGATTTTAAGACTTTTATTTTTTCATGTTTGAGTATGTGGGTTTATTTCTAGAGAAATATATTGCCTCGAAATGGGAAAATAAGAAATTTGCAGAGACCATAAATTCTTGTTTAGAAAGGTATGGGCCTGGAAAGGTGTTTTAAAAATATGAATTTATATTCTCCATGAGTACAATAAAGGGCAACAAAATGCCGCTCAATGTAGTTTTAAAGTAAAGTAGAGAAGGCTGTATTAGCTTAATGCTTGTGTGGGCTTATTTCTGGAGGAATGTGTGGGATTGTAAAGGGCAGTCCTTTCAAATCAGTGGGTAGCAGCATTAGAGGCCGTTTGAACATCAATAGCTTAGGAGTTGTTTTCGAAACCTTTGGGGACATATATGGTGCTGTCAGTATGAGGTATTGCATCAAAAAGCTGTCTAATTTACTAATACTACCATTAAACCAATTATTAGATACTAGAGTAAACAACCTTAACAATCCTCAGATCACCTATTGTTAGTTAAAACTAGTGCTGTAATGTTACTTGCACAAAAAAGGGTAAAATATTTGTACTGTACTTTGTTGGCAAAAATAAAGCATTCCTGTGAGAAAAGTGAATGTATCTAAACAAACTAAACTAAACTAAAGTTAAAATTTAGTTATATCCTGTGCCATCACCATAAAGACTTGGTGGAATAGATTGGCATGCTGTATATAATATATCCAAATTTTATTTCTATAGTATTTTCCCTTGAGAAGATGACTAAAATGGTTGCTGAAATGTGAGGCGTCTACTAACTTTTGTGAGATACTGTATTCATATTGTAGTCGGGATCAAAACAAGCACTCGAGTATTACCGATCAATCACGATAAACATGCAAAATAAATAAATAAACAAACCACTGAATAAATAAATAAAAAACTACATTTGATGTCAGTCTTTCTATGAAATGGATCCACAGATTAATTTTTTTGTGCAACATCATATCTTAATCTACATGACTCACCATCTTCCTGTAGGATTATGGCTGAGGATTAATTTCTGTACTTTTTTTTTTTTCAAATATACATTAGTGCTTTATATAATCAAATGTCTTTTATTATCACAATTAAACAAACATACTGTGCTTGTAACTGCTGTGGTATAAAGCTGGTATAAAGCTTTTAAAATGACTAAAAATCCAATCTCATTGTCTTTTTCTTCGGATGGCAGAACAATTGGGTTCTGCCTGTGGCCATCTAACACAAAATTTAGTGTTTTCTTCTTCTTCTTTCGGCTTCTCCCATTAGGGGTCGCCACAGCGGATCATCCATCTCCATACCCCCCTGTCCTCTACATCTGCCTCTTTCAAACCAACTACCTGCATGTCTTCTCTCACCACATCCATAAACCTCCTCCTTGGTATTCCTCTTTTTCTCCTTCCTGGTGGCTCCATCCTCAGCATTCTCCTACCGATATACCCCATGTCCCTCCACTGCACATGTCCAAACCATCTCAATCTCACCTCCCTCACCTTGTCTCCAAAACATCCCACATGCGCAGTCCCTCTAATATAGTGTAACAGCTGAAATTATTGAAGATGCCATGATGTTATTTGTGAGTGTGGCAGTTACACCACTTGTGGGCTTATTTTTCCCATGTAATATTATTTCCCATGTAATATTTTATTCCAAATATCTAATAGAGCTGTTCTGCTCTAGTTTTAGTTATGGTGGTTTGGTAATAGTGTGAGGGTTGCTTTTGAAAAAAGAATGCCGAAGCAATAGTTTATTGACCAAAAGATAATTTTCACAGGCTTTAAGTATTTATACTATACAGACAAACTCATTAGGACACCGATGATTTTTTTTCATCAATATGTGGTTCTTCCCACTATGTGATTCAAAGACAAATATATTCAAATATGTGGTTTACACAATTATATATGATCCTTTTCAGGTTTTTGAATGCAGTAGCTTTAAATTTTCCCCTTCACTTGAACTAGGCCAAAACCTGTTTCCAGCATCATAATGCCCCTGTGCATAAATCAAGCTTTGGAAAATATGGCTAGCATAGTTTAGAGTGGAAAATTTCAGGTGGCCCGCTATAGAAATCTGAGCGCAACCCTACTGAGCACCTTTCTGATTAATTAAAACGCATGCTGTACCCCAGGCCTCCTCATCCTACTGTGCAACAGTACCTGACCTAACTTTAGCTCTTGTGGCTGAATGAGCATGAATCTTCACAACCATTCTCTAAAGTCTAGTGGAACAACTTCCCAGAATTATGGAGTTTATTATAATAGCAAATGGGTACAAAAAGGATGGGATGTTAAAAAAGCACATACAAATCTTATTATGAGGTGTCCATAGATTTTTGTCCATACAGTGTATCATGCTTTCTGTCTATGCAGAGAATATAGATATGCCATCTGCAGCTTTTCAACTGTTTAGAATTTTGGAAACAGATGCACTGTTTGCAACAGATGCAACAGAAGTACTGACACTTATCTTTCCTATGTAATATTATCTTTGCTTTATAGTGAAGTAAAAGCAAAAGGACAAAACAGATGTATGGACATTGCTGATTTTAGAGACCTTCTGTTAGAACCTGCTCTAAATTTATTATGATGTTTATCTTGAATATAAAAAATGATGTAATGGTGTTTTTTTCCACAGAAGGAAGTATATATTCTGAAAGCACAGATGACAGTGTTTATGAGAGTGACTCCACATTCTACAAGCATATTGAAGGTAAGTGACAAAAAAAGGATCGAATTTAAACACACACACCCCATGTGGTTTTGAGACTGCAGCATTATCTAGTTTGCAAAAATGTTATAATGCAGTAGGATTAGTGTTTTGTTTTTCTGTGTTTCATTGCAGAGCGGAGCATGGCAGAGAGCATCAGTGTGGCACTGCGTGTGGCAAAAGAGGCTATAGATGAGGCTATTGCCAAGGCAGAGAAACAAACAGGCAATCAGGTACTACTGATGTTGCATACAGTACTGAATAAGTGTCACAAGACTAGATAATAACTGTTAAAGAGACTGTCAGAGAGAGAAATACAGAGAGAGAGAGCGAGAGATAGAGAGAAAGAGAGAGAGAGAGAGAGAGAGAGAGAGAGAGAGAGAGAGAGAGAGAGAGAGTTCAGAGAAGGCCATGATTTATTGTCTTAGAATGGTCTTTATTCTTTAGTCCCCTGGGGATTTTTAATCAAATGGAGCGGTTCTGCTGAGTTGTGGTTTGGTAATAGTGTGAGAGTTGCCCTTAAACAATGTTAGACAAAGCAATTGCTTTTTGACCAAAATTATTTTTCTTTATTTTATTTTAAAGCACATACACTATTTGGACAAAAGTATTGGGACACCAGACTTTTCCAGCCATATGCGATTCTTCAATTCAATTAATTTTTATTTGTATAGCGCTTTTAACAATGAGCATTGTCTCAAAGCAGCTTTACACAGATAATGTGGTGATAAAGAATGAATAAGATGTTCTTTATGTGTAAGTTTGTCCCTGATGAGCAAGCCGATAGTTCATTCCCAATCTGTTACCGCAAAGTTGGAGGGACACAATTGCATAGGATGTCTTGGGATGTACTGTAGTAGCCTTAACTTTTCACTTTACTTAAACTAGAAGGACCAAACCTGTTCCAGCATAAGAATGCATGTGTGCAAAAGCACGCTCTATGAAGATATGGATTACATGGATTGGAGTGGAAGAGATCTGACCTCAACCTTACTGAACACATTTGGGATGAATTGGAACGATGACTGCACCCCAGGCCTCCTTAACCTACATTAGTAGCTGACTTTACTAATGCCCTGATGGTTGAATGTGCACAAATCTCCACAAGCACATTCCAAAATCTAGTAGAACTTCCCAGAAGAGTTGTGGAAATTATTATTAGCAAATGGAGCTGAAATGTGGAATGGAATGTTTAAAGAGTAAATGTGAACCTTATGATCAGGTGTCCACAAACTTTGGTAGTTGTTTGTTGGTTTTAGTGGTTTGTCTATATAGTATATCATGCTTTCTGCCTGTTTTGAGATTTGTTGTCTCTAGCTTTTGTTGTCTCTAGCTTTTGTTGTCTCTAGCTTTTGAGCTAGAGTATGACATTAATAAGAAAGTATGACAGTACTGAAGTTTATTGTACCTTTTATTTTCCAAAGGAGAAGCTGAAAGAGGCTTCTTACTTACGGGACAACAAAGGGGAGCTTATTGAAGAGCTCACCACCATGATTGTTCAAACAGTAAGTAAAAAGAGAAGAAATGCTACAAATATTTTTTTGGGTTCTGTATCTATTCTACAGTTCTCAATGTTTTCAATGCCCCTTTTGTCTGTTCCATGGATTAAAATGTTTTGTGTGTCTTTAGAGATATTCTGACAAACCATTAAAAATGACACTTTTTTTTTGCGAGTGAATCTGAAAACCTTGTCATATACCCCAGATTATCTGCAGGAAGAGAGATCTATCCGAAATGCATACAGAGTGTAATTTGGAGTCACCTGATCCGAACAGTAATGTGAGTTCTCCTTTTTTGCAACCAGGGTAACCTTGTCTCTCAAGGTCTCTGCTTTCTCATAAACACACAGATATTTGTTAAAGGACTAATGACTAAGTGAGACGAGAAAATTGTCATTATGACTTGTTTTGCTGCCTGTGTCCTGTTTTCTTAACTGGCCTCTCTTTTCCTTTCTTCCCAGATGTGCCAATCAGCCTTCTCACTTCTCACTAATGAAATACTGGCCCAGCATGACAATGCTGAGCAGAGTTCCATGCTGTGCACACACGGGCTGAAAAAGGATGAAAGTCCTGCTGTTGCTAACTGGAATCAGAATAAAGACTGGATGGAAAACTCCTGTACGTGTTTCCAAAACTGAGCTGTAGATATCAGTATACTTGTAGTGTATTGTATTGTAGGATAGAATATTGTAGGATATATATATATATATATATATA
>JAAIIK010000072.1:882714-939600 GCA_014706435.1 Silurus glanis | reverse complement strand
ATATATATATATATATATATATATATATATATATATATATATATACAGTGAGGAAAATAAGTATTTGAACACCCTGCTATTTTGCAAGTTCTCCCACTTAGAAATCATGGAGGGGTCTGAAATTGTCATCGTAGGTGCATGTCCACTGTGAGAGACATAATCTAAAAAAAAAAATCCAGAAATCACAATGTATGATTTTTTAACTATTTATTTGTATGATACAGCTGCAAATAAGTATTTGAACACCTGAGAAAGTCAATGTTAATATTTGCCTTTGTTTGCAATTACAGAGGTCAAACGTTTCCTGTAGTTTTTCACCAGGTTTGCACACACTGCAGGAGGGATTTTGGCCCACTCCTCCACACAGATCTTCTCTAGATCAGTCAGGTTTCTGGCCTGTCGCTGAGAAACACGGAGTTTGAGCTTCCTCCAAAGATTCTCTATTGGGTTTAGGTCTGGAGACTGGCTAGGCCACACCAGAACCTTGATATGCTTCTTACAGAGCCACTCCTTGGTTATCCTGGCTGTGTGCTTCAGGTCATTGTCATGTTGGAAGACCCAGCCTCGACCCATCTTCAATGCTCTAACTGAGGGAAGGAGGTTGTTCCCCAAAATCTCGCAATACATGGCCCCGGTCATCCTCTCCTTAATACAGTGCAGTCGCCCTGTCCCATGTGCAGAAAAACACCCCCAAAGCATGATGCTACCACCCCCATGCTTCACAGTAGGGATGGTGTTCTTGGGATGGTACTCATCATTCTTCTTCCTCCAAACACGTTTAGTGGAATTATGACCCAAAAGTTCTATTTTGGTCTCATCTGACCACATGACTTTCTCCCATGACTCCTCTGGATCATCCAAATGGTCATTGGCAAACTTAAGAGGTGCCTGGACATGTGCTGGTTTAAGCAGGGGAACCTTCCGTGCCATGCATGATTTCAAACCATGACGTCTTAGTGTATTACCAACAGTAACCTTGGAAACAGTGGTCCCAGCTCTTTTCAGGTCATTGACCAGCTCCTCCCGTGTAGTTCTGGGCTGATTTCTCACCTTCCTTAGGATCATTGAGACCCCACGAGGTGAGATCTTGCATGGAGCCCCAGTCCGAGGGAGATTGACAGTCATGTTTAGCTTCTTCCATTTTCTAATGATTGCTCCAACAGTGGACCTTTTTTCACCAAGCTGCTTGGCAATTTGCCCGTAGACCTTTCCAGCCTCTAGTGTCTTTGGACAGCTCTTTGGTCTTGGCCATGTTAGTAGTTGTATTCTTACTGATTGTATGGGGTGGACAGGTGTCTTTATGCAGCTAACGACCTCAAACAGGTGCATCTAATTTAGGATAATAAATGTAGTGGAGGTGGACATTTTAAAGGCAGACTAACAGGTCTTTGAGGGTCAGAATTCTAGCTGATAGACAGGTGTTCAAATACTTATTTGCAGCTGTATCATACAAATAAATAGTTTAAAAATCATACATTGTGATTTCTGGATTTTTTTTTTTAGATTATGTCTCTCACAGTGGACATGCACCTACGATGACAATTTCAGACCCCTCCATGATTTCTAAGTGGGAGAACTTGCAAAATAGCAGGGTGTTCAAATACTTATTTTCCTCACTGTATATATATACTTAATGGCTTTGTCTTTGTGTAAATCTAATGTTTTGCATATATTTGAAATATGTAAGCATTTGTTGTTTTGTCCTTGACCATGTGTGTGACTAAAGGTGCATCATCTATGCTACAAAGTCCAGATGGGAACTGGTTTGCTCTGCAGAGTACCCAAACAGCTCGGCTAAGCCTGCCGACCAAGCGAGAGAACCTGATGTTTAGCGGCCTGGAGAAGGAATCTGGTGTGATCTCAGCCTATGACGAAATGGCCTATGATACTGAGTCAGACTCTGATGGTGCCTGGGAAGCTGCTCGGGTGGAGATTCACAACAGACTGTCCTCCAGCAACCTGTTAAATGACCATAATGCCACCAGCTCATGCCTACCTATACAATTACCCACAAACAATTCTGCTAATCAACCCCAAAGTGACAGTGATCAGACCAGCCCTGTGGCCCAAATTTATAAACCATTATTTCCTCTCCTGAAGAGAAAGGTTTCATTGGAGAACAGGCACCTGTCCTCCTGCCAATGTCACTGTGCTATGGGTATTACCGCAAACCCTGAAGCTGGAGAAAGTAGTGAGGATGGTTCAGAAGACTACAGGGTCAAGAGGACACGAAGAAGGAGGAAAATTAAGCGTGAGGTTACAGAGGGGAAGGTCTTGAGAGTGTGCAGTGGGGAAATGCAATCCTTATCTGAACCTGTGAGGAAAACATCTAAGATACTTACATATGATTGAGCTGCTTGTGAAAACGTATTTTTATATATTTTTTATTTTATATTTTTATATAAAATATCAATATTTTATATATGTTTATAGTAATAATATTTATTTTTTTTGCAGCGGGACTATGGCAGGATGCTACTGAATTATCTGTTGAAATGCCAGAGGCAAAGTATCTCCGAAATGCCGAGTGATGAGACTCTAAATGCAGACACGCCAGACTCTGTGACTCCAGACATTTTGAAATCTGGGGACTTGACTCCTGATGCATTTACAACCGATGTAGAAGACTGCAATACTGGCCATCATGTTCTGAATGCTGCTTCAGATCAGCATCTAAAATCCAAACTGAGAGAACTGGCCAGTCAAGTCATTAATAGAGTAGAAGAGCCTGCAGATGACAGACATGAAGGGAGAGAGAATGGGAAGAATAATAGAATAAGGGAAGCCATGTGTAATATGGAGATAGATGTAGACCAGGAAGAGATTAAAGGATGTGAAGATGAAATAGCAGACAACAGACTACCAGATGTAGAAGACAATGAGATAAAGAACAAAACATTGAGCAAATTAGAAAACCTGAGCACAAATATGATTGATAATTTGCACAATGAAGTATTGCAAAAGACATTAGAAAAGCACACTTCAGTTGAATTAAATAGCACTAATACCACAGACTCAGAGGAGCAGATTAATAATAGTGAAGACAAAGAAAATGATATGACTGAGAGACTCCAGGTTGAGAGGAACGTTCAGCAGGGACTAAAAGACGGTTCGGAGAACCGAGGAAGAGATTATAGTGAGTCTGAAACTATAAAAAAACAACACAGTGTAAATAATGAGGCACATATAGAAACAGAGGCCCAAAGTCTTTTGGAGATAGACAGTCAAAGAGAGAAACCTGTGGAGAGCTGTGAAAAAGGTGAAAACACAGAAAGTCAAGAGAGCAGGAAGCTTAAAAAATATAGTGAACATGCAGCTGAAATTGAAAAAGACAGTGTAGACATTGTAGAAAGTATAAAAAGAATCAACACAGAGAAACAGAGACTAACATACACTCAGGATAATGATTTTGTTGAGGCAGGAGACGACTTGGCATATGAGATAATGATTATGAATGTAGATAAGGGTTTGAATATTATGGAAGAGGAAACAAAAGAACATATGAGCAGTACAGCATACAACATATGCGAATGTACTGATGAATTGACAAAGGAGAAAATTGTGGAAACACAATATGAACAAAATCAGATGACACCAGATAATGAAACTGGATTTCTTAATGAGAGAATGAACAGGGATGAAGAAACACAAGCGATTGATATGGAAAATCAGAGCAGAGAAAGCTTAGTTCAGAAATCAGATGAGCATAGTTGTGTAGCAGAAGCAGATCCGTGTAATGACCACACACTCAAGGATGTTCTGGGCTGCACTCCGTCTAGCCAAGAGGAGTTTCTCTCACCAGAGGAAATCTGCAAGGTAAGATGTACGATGTTTTACACTGGCTTGCTTATGTATTGTTTGTAAACTAAAAATCTGCTTTTTACTGCATTGTCTCTTCTTACTTTTCTTTTTACCTGTTCTTCTGGCTGACTGTTAGGATGTGCGCTTAGAAAAAGACCTTCAGTGTGTCTTCACTCTGCTACAGCAGGTGATTCCTCCAAGTTGTAATGGAATGCCTTTTATTACAGATTTCCATTTAAACAAAATATGGTAATATACAATGCTAGAAGCAGCAAACAGCTTTATTTATTTTGCTATCCTACTATCTTTCTTTTTAAACTTTAACTACTTTCATTTTCTTTAATTTCACTAGACATTTCCGAAATTCCCATCAATGTAGTTGTTGTTGTGTGTTTGTGCATGTAGAAGTATTCAGCTGCATCTCTGCGCAGCATCACCACCGAGGTACTGAAGGTCCTCAATGCCACTGAAGATCTTATCCAGGGTGCCATGGGTCTCAGCCATTCAGAGTCCTGCGATCGACCTGTTCTGCCTCCCCTTCAGAGCAAGAGAATAGATGAGCAGCTTAGCAGACTAGAGGAAAATGTAGGAACCAAGCTAGCACACTGTCACCTACAGTATCAGCCTTTAGCTAATGCACAGAAATTGTCTTCATGAATACAGTCTACACTGTTCCCTATATTATTACTTTTAAAAATCTGTGCACAGAATTTATTCTTTTTCTATATCAGGTATATGTGGCTGCTAGTGCTGTTTTTGGACTGGAGGCTGAGCTAGGAGATCTGGAAGTGTGTGCACGCAGCATCAGCGGAGAAACTACAGAGGAAGAACTATCTCAGCTGGAGGAACAGGTGGCCTCAGCTGCCGCTCAAGTACAACAGTCTGAGCTCCAGGTATGTTATGCCTCAATACTGTTCCATCACACTGCTTCTGCTGGAACACTGTAGCTAAAACACATAATGCAACTTGTGAACTTGTAGTGTAGTCAGTGAAACAGTCACTATTATATTTGATCATTATTATGTTATTATTGTTTGTCTTAATGTTGTGTTGTTTTTCTTATTGTTGTTATGGCAATACATAGTAATGCTCTAACGAAAAGAACACACACTCAAGTTAAATCACCCTTTTCTGCCAAGTTTTAAACATAATATTCCTATTAGCCTCCCAGCTGCTAGATCTTTTATCGTTTTTATAAAAAAATATCCAACTTACATTCTTTATACATCAAAGACATTTCATCACACAGCACTAATGGGTACGACAAGAATTCGGTCCCCTTCGCTTTTTTGTACTATTTTATTTTATTTTTGATTCAATGTAATATGGATTACACTGACTTTTTGGCCATTGATGTATACAATGTTTTATAATGAAATTTTTTTCAATCTGTAGTAGACCGTTTACAAATTAAAATATATTCTTCCTTTTGTTATAACACAATGTATAGAAACACTTAGGGCAACACTTCAACAAGTTGTAGCGTCTGTATTTGGGCAATTTATTCCATTCTTCCTTTCAGATCCTCTTAAGCTGCATCAATTTGAATGACTACCATCTGTGAACATTTTGTGAAAACACAACTACTTTTAGAACATCTTAAGAACATCTCTCCAACCTTAGAACATCTCGGCTCAGATGTTCTATTGGGTTTGGACTCATTAGGGCTATTGCTGTGAAAGGTCAAACTTCACTCCAGTTTAAGGTTGTTTGCAGATAGCAGAAAGAAATGTCTATATTTAGCTCCATTTATCTTTCCTTCAATTATGCCCAATCTCACTATAAATGCAAATGATATGTATCTCAATTGTATGATGCTGCCACCACAATGCTTCATTATAGAGACAGTATTAGCTAGTTGATTAGCATTTCCTATTTTTTTGTAAGATGAACAGCTGTGAAGATGAGTAAAAAATGTATATTTTTTGCGTCAGTAGACCAGACAACTGGACAACCCAGCCATCAGGGAGGCACAAGCCAGTGCACTCTTAGTGCCGGTCCCAAGCCCGGGTAAATGGGGAGGGTTGCGTTAGGAAGGGCATCCAGCGTAAAACATGTGCCAAATGAAATATGCGGATAACAAATGAGAATTTCATACCGGATCGGTCGAGGCCCGGGTTAACAACGACCGCCACAGGTATCGTTAGCCAACAGGGTACCGGTGGAAATTGGGCTACTGTTGGCCGAAGGAGGAGAAGGAGAGGAGGAAGATGTCTACATAGACGGCAGGGAAAGGAGAAGTGTAGGAGGGTGGAGGTTCGGGTTGGTACTTTAAATGTTGGTACTATGACGGGTAAAGGGAGACAGATAGCTGATATGATGGAGAGGAGAAAGGTAGATATGTTGTGTGTTCAGGAGACCAAGTGGAAAGGGAGTAAGGCCAGGAACATTGGAGGTGGGTTCAAACTGTTCTATCATGGTGTGTCTGGAAAGAGAAATGGTGTAGGGGTGGTTCTGAAGGAAGAGTACAGTAAGAGTGTAGTGGAGGTGAAGAGAGTTTCTGATAGGGTGATGAACGTGAAGCTGGAAGTTGAAGGGATGATGATAAATGTCATCAGTGCCTATGCTCCACAAGTTGGCTGTGAGATGGAGGAGAAGGAAAGATTCTGGAGTGAATTAGATGAAGTGGTAGATGGTGTACCTAGGAAAGAACGATTGGTGATTGGGGCAGACTTTAATGGGCATGTTGGTGAAGGGAACAGAGGTGATGAGGAGGTTATGGGTAGGTATGGCCTTAAGGAGAGGAATGTGGAAGGGCAGATGGTGGTAGATTTTGCTAAAAGGATGGAAATGGCAGTGGTGAACACTTATTTTAAGAAGAAGGAGGATCATAGGGTGACGTATAAGAGTGGAGGAAGGTGCACACAGGTGGACTATGTTCTATGCAGGAGATGCAACCTGAAGGAGATTGGAGACTGTAAGGTGTTGGCAGGGGACAGTGTAGCTAGACAGCATCGGATGGTGGTCTGTGGGATGGTTTTGGAGGTGAAGAAGAAGAGGAGCAGAGTGAGGACTGAAAGAAGAATAAGATGGTGGAAACTGAAGGAGGAAGAGTGTAGTGTGAGGTTCAGGGAAGAGGTCAGACAGGGGCTCGGTGGTGGTGAAGAGGTGTTGGGTGATTGGGAAACTACTGCAGGAGTGATGAGGGAGGCAGCTAGAAAAGTACTTGGTGTGACATCTGGAAATAGAAAGGAAGACAAGGAGACGTGGTGGTGGAATGAGGAAGTGCAGGAGAGCATAGGGAGAAAGAGGTTGGCAAAACAGAAGTGGGATAGACAGAGTGATGAGCAAAGTAGGCAGGAGTACAAGGAGATGTGGCAGCAGGTAAAGAGGGATGTGGCGAAAGCCAAGGAAAAGGCATATGAGGAGCTGTATGAGAGGTTGGACACTAAGGAAGGAGAAAAGGATTTGTATCGATTGGCCAGGCAGAGGGACCGAGCTGGGGATGTGCTGCAAGTTAGAGCAATAAAGGATGGAGAGGGAAATGTGTTGACTAGTGAGGAGAGTGTGTTGAGAAGGTGGAGGGAGTATTTTGAGCAGCTGATGAATGAGGAAAATCAGAGAGAGAGAAGGTTGGATGATGTGGAGTTGGTAAAGCAGGATGTAGATAGGATTAGTAATGAGGAAGTGAGAGCAGCGATTAAGAGGATGAAGAGTGGAAAGTCGGTTGGACCAGATGACATACCTGTAGAAGCATGGAGATGTTTAGGAGAGATGGCAGTGGAGTTTTTAACCAGATTGTTTAACAAGATTCTGGAAGGTGGGAGGATGCCTGAGGAATGGAGAAGGAGTGTGCTGGTACCGCTCTTTAAGAATAAGGGAGATGTGCAGACCTGCAGTAACTACAGGGGAATTAAGTTGATCAGTCACACCATGAAGTTATGGGAAAGAGTAGTGGAAGCCAGGCTGAGAGAAGAGGTGACCATCTGTGAGCAACAGTATGGTTTCATACCGAGGAAGAGCACCACAGATGCCTTATTTGCTTTGAGGATGTTGATGGAGAAGTATAGAGAAGGACAGAAGGAATTGCATTGTGTATTTGTGGATTTAGAGAAAGCGTACGACAGAGTGCCGAGAGAGGAGCTGTGGTACTGTATGAGGAAGTCAGGTGTGTCAGAGAAGTATGTGAGGGTGGTGCAGGACATGTATGAGGACAGTGTGACAGCAGTGAAGTGTGCAGTAGGAACGACAGACTGGTTCAGGGTGAGGGTTGGACTACATCAAGGATCGGCCCTGAGCCCTTTCCTGTTTGCAGTGGTGATAGACAGGTTGACGGATGAGGTCAGACAGGAGTCTCCCTGGACTATGATGTTTGCGGATGATATTTTGATTGGTGGTGAGAGTAGTGAGCAGGTTGAGAAGAGCCTGGAGAGGTGGAGATATGCGCTGGAGAGAAGGGGAATGAAAGTCAGTAGGAGTAAGACAGAGTACATGTGTGTGAATGAGAGGAGGGGCAGTGGAGTGGTGCAGTTGCAGGAAGAAGAGGTGGAGAAGGTGGAGGAGTTCAGGTACCTGGGATCAACGGTGCAAAGTAATGGAGAGTGTGTTAGAGAAGTAAAGAAAAGAGTGCAGGCAGGGTGGAGTGGGTGGAGAAGAGTGACAGGAATGATTTGTGATAGAAGGGTATCTGCAAGAATGAAAAGGAAAGTTTATAGGACTGTGGTGAGACCTGCGATGTTGTATGGATTAGCGACAGTGGCATTGAGTAGAAGACAGGAGGTGGAGCTGGAGGTAGCAGAGCTGACGATGTTAAGGTTTTCGTTGGGAGTGACGAGGATGGACAAGATTAGAAATGAGTTTATTAGAGGGACAGCGCATGTAGGATGTTTTGGTGACAAGGTGAGGGAGGGGAGATTGAGATGGTTTGGACATGTGCAGAGGAGGGACATGAATTATATTGGTAGAAGAATGCTGAGGATGGAGCCACCAGGAAGGAGGAAAAGAGGAAGGCCAAGGAGGAGGTTCATGGATGTGGTGAGGGAAGACATGCAGGTTGTTGGTGTGAAAGAGGCAGATGTAGAGGACAGGGTGGTATGGAGACGCATGATCCGCTGTGGCGACCCCTAATGGGAGCAGCCGAAAGAAGAAGAAGAAGAAGAAGAAGAAGAAGAAGAAGAAGAAGACCAGACAACTGGACCAGTGACTTCTACCTCTGTAAAGGAGGGTTTCTTTAACTCTCTTATTGTGGCCATTGGGTTCTTGGTAACTTCCCTGAACAAGGCATGTTACTAATATCGGCTGGAGGATCTCCTCTATACGAAACGTGCTTGTGATTCCAAACATCTTCCAATTTACAATGATGGAGCCCATTGTACTCCTGGGACCACTCTTTAGAACTGTTTAGAAAAGATTTTTATATACTTGACCAGATCAATGTCACAAAAGATTACATTTTTGGACAGATATGAATAGTGAATTATGGGATTGGATACACACAGATGCAAGCATTTCTAAATATCCTATTGATTTAATTGGCCACAGATGGACTACAGTATTCTGGAACCATCTCAAGATAATCAAAGCAAACATGATGTACTAGGGTGCACAAGCATGCACCAATCATGTGTTCCCCACGTCATTATTGATTATTATGTGTAGATTAATGGCCCAAAAAGTATATATAAAACACAAAAAATACAAGAATTTAAAGTGTCTGAGTACCTTCTGTGCACAATGTGTGGATGTAGCAGAAACAGGTGGGTTAACACTAATATTTCAAATTATTATTATTTAATAGTATTACCATAAAAAAAAAAGAAAAAAAAAGAAAAACAGTGTCGGTACCCTCTACGAGACCACTGCATGCACATGTAAGCCTTTTTGTTTGAGCTCATATCCCGGGCAGGGTAGATTTGCAGTATTAACACAAAATTATACTAAGTGGACCTTTTTCTTCAGGTGTCAGACATTGCAGCACGAATTGCAGCTCTGAAAAATGCTGGCCTTAATGTTGCGCCACAGACACGTTTTGCCAAGGTCAGAAACATAACAAAGTACCATACTTGTATTCTCAGTCATTTGACAAATTTGTGCGGCAGGAACACTGTTCATGTTCGCACACCCACACACATACCCAATTGAAATATATATCACATTTATTGCAGCCACAAACCATAGATTCATCTCGCCAGCACCGCCGACGCCTGCCAGCACCTCCAGTGCAAGGTAACAGCCGAAGCATCAAACTGTTCCACGGGTACTATATCATGTCTGATTAATTTCAGAATCCTTTTTTTTTTTAACTGCACAACATGCAAAAACTAAAAAACAAAAATAAGGAATAATCAGCATCTGTTAATGACATTTCTTTTTTTCTCATCTGTCTATTTTTAGGTAAAAAGACATAGTGAGGGCCAGAGCTCAGAAAACATCACATGTGCCTTTAATCAGTGAACTACAGTGCCAAACAGCCTTTCCTGTTTACCGTAGCTAAAATCACTGCACTGTAAAACTGATTCTGATCACTAGAAGACTGGGAAATACTCCACAATGTGTACACCATTATTTTGAGCCAACGTACATGTGATCTAATATAAATCTAAAAGGAAAAACCTGAAACAAAATAAAAAAGTAACGAAAAGCTCACAATTCCACAATATGTGTATAATTCTATATTACTGTGGGTTATTTATTCACTATGCATGTATAAAAATTACCATTTTACAGTGTCTTACAAAAGTACACCCCCACCCCTCACATTTCAGGAACCATTTTATTATATCTTCTAAAGCCACAATACTATAGAAATGAAACATGGATATATTTTAGAGTAGTCAATGTGCAGAGGTACACGTTTACTGTGTAAAAAAAAAAAGAAGAACATACTGCCATTACGTGAGTACACCTTGTAAGTGAACAAGAATTCACCAGAGCTGCACAGGTTGTTGCTGGGATCCTCTTCCACTCCTCCATAATGACATCACGGTGCTGCTGGATGTTAGACACATCAGCAATGCAGTTGTCATCTTGGCAATGTGTTTGGGGTCAATTTTATGTTGGAACTGGGGCATCATGCATCATGTTCTGCTTCAGAATGTCACAGCACATGTTGGAATCCATTTTTTCCTCAATGAACTGCAGCACTCATGCAGCCCCAGACCATGATGCTACCACCACCATGCTTGACTGTAGGCAAGACCAAATTTTCTTGGTTGTCCTCACCAGGGCATCACCACACATGCTGGACACATCTGAACCAAACATGTTTATCCTAATCTCTTCAGACCACAGGACATGGTTCCAGTAATTCATGATCTTGTACAGGTTGTCTTCAGCGAACTATTTGTGTTTTTTCCTGTGAGCCAGCTTCAGAAGAGGCTTCCTTCCTTCCTTCACTTACTGCAGTGTGTGGCATATATGGCACATATGTCTGAGCACTGACAAGTGGACCTTCCACTTCTGCAACCTCTAAAGCAATACTGGCAAAACCTCTGTATGCCTCTGTATAAAACCTCTGTATGACACTGGCCACTGTACTGTAACACAGTTTTATGGTGTTACAGATCTTCTTATAGCTTCGGCCATCTTTGTGGAGAGCAGCAATTCTATTTCTCAAATCCTCAGAGAGTTCTTTGTCATGAGGTGCCATGTTGACCATCCAGTGGTCAGTATGAGAAACTTGTACTCAAAGCACCAAATTTTAACTGCTCTAATACAAGATACAAGACAAATTGGTATGGTCCTGTCAAGCAGACAAAATCATGAACATGAATAGGACATGTGGCTTTGCATGGTTAAGCGACATACAGCTGTTATCACTTAGGGGTGTACTCATTTTAGTTACAGCTATTTTGACAATAATGGCTGTATGTTGGGTTATTTTCAGAGGACAGTAAATCTATACTGCTATACAAGCTGCACATTGAATACTCTAAAATATATGCACGTTTCATTTCTATAGTCTTGTCCCTTGAGAAGATATTAAAATGGTTGCTGAAATGTGAGGGTTTTACTCACTTTTGTGAGATACTGTATTGATCCTGTGCCAAGTACATTTGTAAGATTCTGAACTAAACTTACAGATCAGTTTGCTTTCTAATTGACAGTACAGTAATCCGCCACTTTACCGCGGTTGGAAACTCGCACCCCCGGTTTATCGTGGAATTGCATTTGCCACATAACTAATTTGTTTAGCTGATTTTCCCGGTTTCTCACGGATAGCACGATAGACTAAAAAACTTTTAGGGAATTGTTTTTATGGAGTTTTATGTTGAAAACATGAAATTTATTAATACTAATATAATTATTAATTATAAAATGAAGTAAAATGTTAATACAGTACAGTACAGTACTGTATACATAAAATAGCATTTTTGGAGTGACGTCCGTTTATGGCAGGCGTTTTTGGAACGTAACTACCACGATAAACAGGGGATTACTATATAAGCTTTATAATGTTACCACCTAAAGTTCAAAATCCATCAATTTTTTTAGTTGATTATGTCACAGTTTATTCCAACATTTTTAACTAATCATGGGCATTTCTGTCCTTGTTAGTTTCTCAAGTTAAGCTTTTCAGAGTAATACATTGACCAGAATCACACACATGAATCATATATACTAGTATAGTATTTAATAATAATAGGTGTAATTATTTAGAATGTATTAAATTCCTTTATGCAATAATATATCATTGTTACATGTTTTTATGTTGATTACATACCTAAGAATCTCGGGCATAGTGTGTACATGTACAAACCCAATGGAGGGAAATTCTAAATTTTTCCCATTCATAAAATAAAAATCTATGTAGTGCAATTACAAATTTCGACACACAACAAAAATTGATTTCATTTTCCAAATATCAAAATAATATTTTCACAATCCTTTTAATGTTGTTTTGTGTCAGCATTTTTTAAAACAATAAAAAAAAAAAACAGTTGACAGAATGTATTGTAGTAAGTGTTTTGAGGTATGTTTCTTTTACAGTCTCTTTTCCATAGTGAGTTCAGTGTGTCAGCGTTGTCCCACAGCGAGAAATCTTTCTTTTTGGTCAGGCACAATGAAGCCGTCTCTTTGGTCTGTTGTAATTGCACTCTCTCTTCGGTCTGCAATGATGAAGCTGTCCTTAGGCTCTATAAAAATGAAGCCTTCTCTGTCTCGTGCCATAGCTTCCACTTCGGCATAGGCTGGGTGGCCGGAACCTCGCCGGAACTTCATCACGGGCCAGTGTGTTGGCCGCCTCTGAACATGCAAGAAAGTAGAGTTAAACATAGTGAGTTTAAAATGGAAAAATGTAACGTGTATAGTTAAGGTACTGTAAGAAACTCTTATTGACATCTACACCCCTGCTGCTGAAGCTACTAGCCCCTTGACCTTAACCTTTAACTTCTCTGCTAAATGCTTGAATTACACTCTGTCCATTATTGTATGTCACGCTGGATAATTAAAACAAAAAAAAGTGCTTATGTGCTCACCTCAATGAAGAAGAGGCTGGCACTGGAGGTGGGATGGTGGTACATGTAGACTGTTGCCAGTAGTGCCCCCACCATCAGTAGCACAATGAGGAGGATGCTAACAAGCAGACCAGTCTGCAGCCTTTCCCTTTGCTCCCCTGCCCTTTCGGCCTCAGAGGCTGTCAGAGCAAACACCACCAAACATTCCTCAAGCACCTGCCATATGCTGCATTGTGTTATTATTATTATTATTATTATTATTATTATTATTATTTATATTATTATTACTACTACTACTTACACTTTTATAACTTTTCATATATAGTATACAAGAAAACTAAATAAAAAAATAAAACAAATAATACAAATGAGCAAGAAATACATGTTAACAAATTCATAAAAGTACAGATAAATGGAATTAATTAATGGGTCGGTAATGAATTGAGTCCTTGAAATAAATTTTGGTATGTACTGCATTCAATCTCAAATGTGAACAGTTCTAGACAATAAGCTTTGTATTGTAATTAATTACATACACAAATAAAAAAGTACTAACACAGTGTGTTAGAGCTGACAAATCCATACAGCTGTATTACCTGCTGAGACCTTACAACATGCTGATTGTATAACAAAGTATTTTTCACTGAAGGCCTAAAGATCATAGGCATCCAGATTCTTGTTTGATGATATTATAAACTGCAAATGATAAGATATTCAAAGTCTTTGCTATTTTATATTTAATATATTAATATTTTCTAAAATTCCACAATTTGTATACAGTTGTTCACATGTTGCGATGGAGAAACATGGATGTGGAAGCTTAATGGTTTGGGGTTGTTTTGGAGAAGGGAAGGTTTGAGACTTATTCTGGGTAAAAGGAATACTGAACCAACATTGGATTATCATTCCAAACTTCAATGCCATGCAGCAAACGTCCAAGCTCTGTAAGTGTTATTTAAAAAGCAAACTGTCGGCTGGAATGTGATCTTTCATTGAAAGGCTTGCCCAGTAACTCGATCATATTGTATCCTGCTCTGGGATGAACTGAATCGGAAAGTCAGAAGGAAATATCCATATGGCGTTTTACAAGTCTTTCAGCTGAATTTTTGGAGAAACTTACTGTCTGGATGCCGGCAGTGTGTAAAGCTGTTATTCATTGCTTGGGGGTTAAACGTTATTTATAATAAAAATAAAGTTTAACATTTGCATTTATAATATTTGTTTGGTCAAAATAAATCTTTACAAAGATAAATTACCCAGTTTCTTGCATATAAACAGGAACATTGTCTCTCAAAAACAATTAAAGACTAGGTGTTTTTATACAACAATGTTTTAGGAGGATTAAAACAAAAAGACACTTACATCTATCTTCAGTCAAAGGAAGTGCAATCTTTGTGTCTTCTGCATGGAAGAAGAAAGAACAGAACAAAATGTATAACTGACTTGTGTCACAATATAATCTCAGACTGACGGCAAGTATAATATGATATATATAAAATTACATTCAATCTATCTCCACCTTCCTCCATTCCATTTAATTTACAGGTCCACATTGGATTTTTATTACAGGGCTGGCTTGGCACTGGGCCTCATGGACTGAAATGGAATTGATATACGCCACACTGTCACTTCTTGGTAGATTTAGAGTGTTGTAATTTTGGATGAGGCAGGCTCAATGTATGATTAAGCATTTGTGAACATAATATATATCCTGTGCTTTGAGATGTTCACCTGGTAAACAGTAGAGTTGGTTTCACTTGCTCACTCTACTTATTTGCTAATATACATTCATGAAAATGAACAAAAATCAATAAATGTATAATGAGAAATTTTGGACACAAACATAGAAATACATTCTTCTTCTTCTTCTTTCGGCTTCTCCCATTAGGGGTCGCCACAGCGGATCATCCGTCTCCATACCGCCCTGTCCTCTACATCTGCCTCTTTCAAACCAACTACCTGCATGTCTTCCCTCCTCCTTGGCCTTCCTTTTTTCCCCCTTCCTGGTGGCTCCATCCTCAGCATTCTCCTACCGATATAACCCATGTCCCTCCTCTACACATGTCCAAACCATCTCAATCTCGCCTTCCTCACATTGTCTCCAAAACGTCCTACATGCGCTGTCCCTCTAATAAACTCGTTTCCAATCCTGTCCATGTCACTCCCAACGAAAACCTCAACATCTTCAGCTCTGCTACCTCCAGCTCCACCTCCTGTCTTTTACTCAATGCCACTGTCTCTAATCCATACAACATCGCAGGTCTCACCACAGATCTATAAACTCTCCCTTTCATTCTTGCAGATACCCTTCTATTACAAATCACTCCTGCCACTCTTCTCCACTCACTCCACCCTGTCTTTTCTTCACTTCTCTAACACACTCTCCATTACTTTGCACTGTTGACCCCAGGTACAACTCCTCTCTTGTCACCCCGTCATACGCTTTCTCTAAATCCACAAACACACAATGCAATTCCTTCTGTCCTTTTCTATACTGCTCCATCAACATTCTCAAAGCAAATAATGTGTCTGTGGTGCACTTCCTCAGCATGAAACCATACTGTTGCTCACAGATGGTCACCTCTTCTCTCAGCCTGGCTTCCACTACTCTTTTCCACAACTTCATGGTGTGACTGATCAACTTAATTCCCCTGTAGTTACTGCAGGTCTCCAAATGTCTCTTATTCTTAAAGATCGGTACCAGCACACTCCTTCTCCATTCCTCAGGCATCCTCTCACCTTCCAAAATCTTGTTGAACAACCTGGTTAAAAACTCCACTGCCATCTCTCCTAAACATCTCCATGCTTCTACCGGCATGTCATCTGGTCCAACCGACTTTCCACTCTTCATCCTCTTAATCGCTGCTCTCACTTCCTCCTTACTAATCCTATCCACTTGCTGCTTCACCATCTCCACACCATCCAACCTTCTCTCTCTCATTTTTCTCGTTCTTCAGCTGCTCAAAATACTCCCTCCATCTTCTCAACACACTCTCCTCACTAGTCAACACATTTCCATCTCCATCCTTTATTGCTCTAACTTGCAGCACATCCTTCCCAGCTCGGTCCCTCTGCCTGGCCAATCGGTATAAATCCTTTTCTCCCTCCTTAGCGTCCAACTTCTCATACAGCTCTTCCTATGCCTTTTCCTTAGATTTCGCCACATCCCTCTTTACCTGCTGCCGCATCTCCTTGTACTCCTGCCTACTTTTCTCATCACTCTGTCTATCCCACTTCTGTTTTGCCAACCTCTTTCTCCCTCTTTCCACCACTACGTCTCTTTGTCTTCCTTTCAATTTTCGGATGTCACACCAAGTACCTTCCTAGCTGTCTCCATTATCACTTCTGCAGTAGGTGTCCAATCATCCAGCACCTCTTCCCCACCACCGAGCCCCTGTCTGACCTTTTCCCTGAATCTCACACAACAGTCTTCCTCCTTTAGCTTAGTTTTTCCTCCTTTATTCTTCTTTTAGTCCTCATTCTCTTCCTCTTCTTCTTAACCTCCAAAACCATACTACAGACCACCATCCAATGCTGTCCCCTGATAACACCTTACAGTCTCCAATCTTGTTCAGGTTGCATCTTCTACATAGCACTTAGTCCACCTGTGTGCACCTTCCTCCACTCTAATATGTCACCATATGATCCTCCTTCCTTTTGTAGTCCAATCTGCATTATATAACAATTTATTTAATAATACTCAGCCCTTTTTCATGTAACATTTTTCAATGGCTGCCCTGAGGGGATTCCTTTTCAAAGGGTACATGAGGAGTTTCATCTTCATCAAGGGTTTAGAGTAAGATGTTTATTGCAATTGATTGGATATTCTCCAAATATATATTCAAACCAAAATATCTGTTTGAAATATGAACCACCATCCCAAAAACAAAGCCAGAAAACTAACAAATATTTCACCACCATTAAATATTAGCTACTATTCTTTGTATTCTTTTGTTCCCCTAAAAAGTTGGAATGTGTGTTCTGATTTCAAATATAAGATAAATTTGTGGATATAGGTCTTTTTATTAATTAGTATTTTTATATTCATACAATTAAGATTAAAATAACTTCATTTCTGTAATAGAAATGATAGAATATTTACGGTTTTCGTAAATGTTTAACTCTACTCACCCTCAACAGAGATGGAGGTGGAATCAGTATTTGTGGATGATGCAGTGCTGTTAACACTCTCAGGCTGGGACGTGCCTGTAGATGCTGCTGTGTTATTGATTGTGGGCCCAGTGCTTACAGCATGTGGGTTGACTGTTTCACTGCAGCTCTGCTTCTTTAACTGAAAATTTGCATAAATGCACTTACTAATAATTCTATGAACAGAGGATGATGTTTTGTGAGTGGTAACATGCCTTTACCTCCTCCAAACAACCACTGTCCACCCAATCCTGGCGATTTCGGTCAAAGCCACTGGAGCATCTGCACACCAGACAAATACCAAATGTCAAATTAATCAATTTTGTGTTTTTATTGCAAATGATTAATGATCAGTTTTTAAGTCACAGACTCTGCAATTGGATACCTATTTTGGACTACACACACATGCCATTTTAAAGGAATACCCGTACCCTTGCAGATCCATGTTCTTACAAGTCAATGTTCAATTCACATTCACTGAACATTTCACAGTTTTTGACCTGTACCATTTTATGCATTATATTTTTTTGACACAGCTGATTGAATAATTCACTCAATTCTTTCTTATTTAGCTTTTCCTATAAGTGGCCTGTGTTTTTTGTTTTTAACACGTTCGCTAATAACTCTATACTGGTCATAGTCATGAGTGATATGAGTTTATCCTGGGAACACTGACTGTGAGGTGGAGATACATCCTAAATATGATGCCGTTCCATACTAGGGCACCATATTCTTCACACACTTGGTTACATTTGGGGCAATTTATATCAGCCAATCCATTGGCGATCCTAGAGGAAACCAGGGAGAACACATATGTCCACACAGACAGTGACTTGAGCTCAGGGAAGGCACACACACACACACACACACACACACACACACACACACACACACACAAACAGACATACTGTACACACCCATAGTTAGTGGCTTAGTGTCATTATGAAAACACTTTTCTCCAAATATATTTTACATTTTACTATAAGACTGTGGTTTTAAAATATCTTTAAACCCCAAAGCTAATGTTTAAAGAAATGTGAATAAATGAATGTCACCTTCTTATGCGGCTACACCAGCTACAGTTGAAGCCGATGTGAGCTGTACCACAGCTGTCACAGCTGGAGAACTGCAGGCAGGCTAGTGAACAGGAAACAGTTTCATAATTTAACACAAAGGTGACAAAAAGGGAGGAACATTCTAGTTCATTCACACTAAACAAATAAATACACACCAGTACACTGAGAAAACTTACACTTGGCATGATGGTCTTGCTAACAGAAAGAAAGACTGATCTCATTTGGCCTAACAAAGAGACTCACTTGGGAGAGGCAGAAACTCAATGACAGTGGAGTTGGTAATTTTAGATTTCAACAGCTCAACTCGATGGTACTCATATATTGTTCTCCTTCGGATATCTGTATCTGTAAAAATATGAGGGCGTGCACATACTAATGCTGTTTGAACAGAATAGAGTAAATTATTAGTCTTTATTATATATTATTATTTAGTAATAAAACAGTGTACCTGGAATCTGCTGAATTTTATGAAGAACCACAAATGCATCAGAAAGACCAACTTTCACTGGGTGATTCTCTGACCTGAGCTTATTAACATCAACAGGTATCTGAGAAATAAATGTACGCAGCATAAGCAAAAAAATGCATTTTTTATTATTTTTGCTATAAAAACTATACAAAGTCAAACCTCTTTGTAAGCAAAGGTGATCCTGCCATCACTGTGCAACGACGCCTGGAACGTGAAACTGCCTAAATGTGGGTCATCATGGAGGTAAACATGGTCCCATTGCACAATAAGAGCTGTTCCTGTGAACCAGAATGTTCAGATTAGTCCCACAATATTGTAATCTTTTAATCTGATGTTTCATATATTATAAAACTGGAGAAAAGTATGCAGGGTGTAGGGATCACTCCACTGTACCATTATCAAAGTAAATGATGGTGGAATTTGAGGAAATGCTTGGGTCAAAGTTAGCCATAAGTGGAGCAATGTACTGAGTGGCTGTCAACATCTTATGGATCACGCCTCCTGTGTAGAGAAAACCTGTGGACATTGAAAGATTCTTGACAATATTTTACTAAAATCTTTATTGGTTAAGTTGAGTTTTTTTATTGGTTAAGTTCATTTGGGACATTGTTAAGAACTCACCACCAGTAGTCACTGTTATCTCTGTCAGTAAATGTCCATAATAAGGAAAAGCAAAGGACAGGTTCACTGTCTGTAAAACATTAGCCAAATTATTTAATAGGAAATCAGGAAAATCCATTAAAATATTAAGAAATACATTTGATATTATAAAGATATATCAAATAACAATATGTTTATTCGTATTGTGGATGTAGGTTAATCTCAAATAAAAGCTCAATTAGGAGCCATTTTGTTTTAAAACCCATAATGACTTATTAATTACATATAATAAAATTTGTAAAAAAATTTTATGTGATTAAAATATAAACATTTATTAGTATATAACAACAAATACCAATCCCATACCAAAGCTTGTCGGTGGGTATTGGAAAGGACTCCATGAACCTTTCCTTTGTCCATCTGTTTAAAATTTACCCATAAATCCTTGCCTGCTGTATCTGCAGGCTGGTAGATTTTGGAAGTGTAATAGACATGATCCATGTCTTGCTGTCAAACAGGAGGAGTTATATACTATATGTTATTGAAATAGGCACAATAAATCTTACGTATTTTTATTAAGCTTTCAGTTACAAATGTAAGTTAATACCTCAATGTGAGAACTGTTTTTATTAGTTAAAACTTCAGGGTGGTGTTTGGGTCCAGATTTGCCATGCTCCTGGTAATGCCCACGTTCCTGAATATGACTGGCCCAAGCATGACTAGGCTGTGTAGAGGAGGGCAGCCCACTCTTCTCTTTCTCTTTTTGGATTTTCAGACCTGCTGCATCACTCTGCATTTCATAAAAGTTCTTGAGATTCACACAGGTCACTGCTGATAAATAAAGAATTAGATTTACCTGGAGGTACAATATATGCCCCATTAAGTGCTGGGTAACATACATGCACAGGTTCTATTTGAAGAAAATTAAGTACTTCTCTGCATTATATGTTCTGACAAATTCAGCATCTTCAAGCATTTATTTAGTGGCTAAAAGACAAGAATGACTATTTGGACATAAATGCAAGGTGCTTTAGATGTTATTTTTTTTCTGGTAATTAATACAAAAGAAAGCATAAATTGAAAAAGAATAGAAAAGTTTTATGGATAGGTCAAAATACTGCAATCTCAATGTCATATTAAATAAAACCATTTATGTATGCACCATATATAGACTGTCTAAGAAACTATTCATTTGCTTTTACAGAACGCATAGACCTTAACAAATCATATTTCACCTCACTATCATGTGAGGTATAAATGTGACAGGCTTTGAATGTGTTACTTTGTATACTGGATGCATTCTGCCACCTCATACACAACAATTTGAGGGATTTACAGAGAATGGTGGGGGAAAAAGCAACCATAATCAGCACCTGGTGATATTGTAGCCAAAATCATGTTATTATCACAGAGTTCAAAGTAAAATACAGAAAGCAAACAGAGAGACAGTTCCCAGTTACATCATAACCGAATTTAACATCAGTGTGCAGAATGTACTCCCAGAATGCACCACATGTTGCAGGATTGGATAGAACAGTTAATGTCATTTGGCAATGTTGTCAGAGAAAAACAACCAAACATGTCTGCAGTAGGCATTGAAAGTTAACAAGATTAACAATAACCAAATGTATGATAATTTGTAATGCTTTGGTGCATTATAAATGGAACATTACCGTGTGGTACAACATGGTATTGTATTTCACAAGAGCTATGCAACTTGCTGTATGGTAAAACATGGACCAATGCATCCAGTATCAAACTTACTGTGACACAACACATTTCTAAATAATTCTTTATCCAATTATATCTGATAAAGTGGCATCTTAGTGTGAAATTATTTTTTTTTTTTGTCTAAAATCCAGACTATTTGGATGCCTTTTTTGCATTCCGCCAGGGACAACTCAGTTACATTTATCAGTTCACAAGAAAAAGGGAAACATTCCCTACATTCTTCACGGTGGCAGGAAGAATGGTGGGACATTATACATTCTTTCTATGTGTATCTCTCATGACTGAAAGCTATTTAAGCAGCTGATATAAGTTGAGTATCAAAATGTATGATTATCTCTTAGGAATATTTGCATAGTTACTATTGGTGTAAATGTGTTCTGAAATACACAACAGCATTTTATACACTTAAAAACAATCAACAAATGATAGGAACTTTAAAAGTCTTAAAAATGGAGCTGACATACATGACCTACTTTTTCTTAATAAAGCTGTTAAAGGAAAATGAAAATAAATGAATATACACCACTATATATAGATAGTAGAAGAATGTTGTTAATGATAACCAGGTAGCTGCACTGCAACATGCCTCTCAGTAACACCTAAGAGGATGAAACATCCCTTGTGGTTTATTCTTCCCTTTGTAGACTATGGTGATTATTGGGGAGCATGAAATTTTATAAGCATGTGAATAGCTTTTTATATTATCAAATAGCCACTGTACCTTGTACAAGCCAGTAGAAATGGTAGGAAATGTTCTGCAGATTGGTGCATATAACACTGCAAAACCAATCATCTGGATCAAAAACTTGTGAGATTCATAACCTTAGGCAGGAACCCTGGGTTTGGCCACAAGAAACCCTCAAGAATGATCCAATCATCAGAGCAGACAGTCCAAGCTTCTCATTAAATCTTGCAGTTCTCTGCCTGGGTGATCTGTAGCATGACGGTCTACAATAATAACCATTATAGACAAGCATTGTGGATGAGTTCATACAATATATACATTAGGGACTCCAAAGTGGAGTTCCCACATCAAACTTTTAGGGAATGTGAACAATGGAGTGTGCCTAATCCCATTCAGAAACACTGTTGATGGTCCTAGTCCCTTTGAAAAACATTGCTATGAGCTTATAAGCTCATAGTAAGATTCTACACCAAGCACCCTACTACATGCTGTCATCAGGTATACACAGGAGAGTTGCCAAAAGAGACAGAGGAGCAGATAGGAGCACACATGTGGTGGGTTATGGTTGGCTCTAAACAGGAGGGTCAGCTCAAGTTAAGTGAAGGAACAACACTTTATAAGACATCACAAAAAGTAAAAAAAAAAAAAAAGATCTGTGCATCTGCAGGAGATAACTGTGACCTTACAACTGGTTTCACTGGCTTCAGACATTGATAGACAAAGTGAGTGATACCTAAAATATCCCGACATTAACAATAATTTGCACTGTTCTACGGTTCTAGCATTTAAAATTGAGTATTCAGCATTCAAAGCCAGCAGTTTGCTTACCTCTTCAATATGTTATACCTCAAAAGCATGTGGTGCATGTTTTATAGTGTGGCAAATCAGTGAATAGCATGGGGATGTATACAATAAGACACAGAGTCAGTTGTGGCCTACTGTCTCTTGTTCACAAAGTCTGTTGAGATTCACTAGGAAAAAAACTTGACACTTGCAAATAGCAAAATATGTGTACCAGACTGAATTACCCAGATCTGTTGTCGGTCTCTGGGTAAAATGTCCAAGCAAATTGTTCTGCCATGATAGCATGGGAGCTTTAAAACTATGCTCCCCCTGTAGGTAATTTGTCATCAGTAAGTCTACCACTATCTGTAGTGACCCCACTTTTGGAGACTTCTGTTCTACAGTATAAGTGTGTTGCCACTTGAGACTGTGCAACAGTTTTTCCCTCAAGCCATCAGGCTTCTCAACACAGAACTGAACTAAAACTCATGCATACACACACTCAACTGTGACTGATCTGTACAACCCGGACTCAACACACAATCGTACTCACTTCACGCATCCATGCCCATATTAAATCACATCATTACTACAAACTGTTTACATGCTGTTTTTGTACTCTTTTACACACCGCACTGTGTAATATACAGCAGGGTTACTGGCGGTGCAATTTTGTGTTTTGTGTATTTGTCCTACACTGTCTTGTATTGTCTTGCACTGTCTTGTGTTGTCTTTGCTCTGTCTGTCTTGCACTGTTAGCACCAGGTTGCTTTATGTTGTCTATGTAGTACCAGGGTCCTGGAGAAACGTTGTTTCATTTCACTGTGTACTGTGTCAGCTATATATGGATGAAATGACAATAAAAGCTTCTTGACTCTTGAGTTGACTCTTGACTAATTTATGTACTTGATTTCCAAAATGCTGTTGAACACAGGTAGGAAGAACCAACCAGCAGCCAACTTAACCTGGCAAGTACAATAATATCTGCCACATGTTGGCACAACAGAGTGATCAGTATTCCCGCTTAACCTAGATATACTGCAATTTATCATATTGTTTCATTTGGTATTAGAGACATTTCCCAGTTCATTGTGAGACCACTGCATTCTAATGGAGTCTCATTGGTGCCCATTGTAGAAAATATAGCAGTAGTATTATTCCTCTGACCAATAAGAGATGCTGAAGGATATGATATTGAGTTGAAATACCAGTCAAAGGTCACCTTATTGGGAAAAACAAAGATAAATCATACAGGTTGAGTGATTTGACCCAGTCTGTGGCTGCACTAAAAAAGCTAACATCTGATAGGTTTACAAATGCCATGCAAGAGTTTTTAGACTAAGGACTGCTGTCTTTTTCTAAAATAAAAAATCCCTTATTTTGGTTGGTTGGGCATCCCTTGGTGCTCAACCAACAGCTAGGCCAGTGTTGCTTTAGCATCTGGCAGACATCTGAGAGTGTGGCATTACTCTTTTTAAGTCAATTGCCAATTTCATCCATTTAGTTCTGCAAATTCTTGAACCTTAAATCTGTTCTCTTCTTTTAAGAACTCTTAGCATGTCAATCCGTCTGTCCTAGACTGCCTGCAGTAGTTGATGCAGCGAGCAGAATTCCTTTTCAGGCACTACTGAAGATTCTGCCACAGAAATACAGTCAACCCCCAATAATTCGCGGCTCGGAAAATTCACGACTTCTCATTTGGAACCTAACTAAAAATTGCGGGAATCCGTAGTGGGACCGGATGTTCAGGAACGTTAGGAATAACATTTTAAACTATTTTTTTTTTCACTAACAAATATAATAATGTTTTTTAAAACACATTGTATTAATGTGACATAATGTCTAGATGAATTTACTAAGGTACCACAGGGGCTGCAATGGTGCATCCAAAATTTCATAATGTAACCCCCACGAGTTCCAGGGGACCACTGTAAGTGCACTTTATGAAAGCTTTTGCTGTATAATTGGGATGGACTACATCCAAACTGAAAATACTTTCTTTGTGATAGTCAGAGCTAGTGGACACAACGCTAATGTTCATCCTTGGCTTCCAAAGAGGTTACATGTGTAAAGTGTGAATTCTGTCACATGTCTTATTCTCAATCAAAGCCAATATACTTGGTGGTTAAACATTGATAGTATGCATCATGCTGGGAAATCCCACCACATCAGTAGAAATTTTCATGTTTATTGATTTCAGTGGTAAGTATTTGAATCAACATTTGAGGTTAGATTTGCAAAATATTAGGCAGTGTGGCATGTGGAATTTTAAGGGCAAGCCAATTAATCATATCAGTGTCAATCTCACCAACATCTGGTGCTCTGGATGAGAGTGAATTCCTGGAGAATTACTAATAGCAAACTAAATAAGGAGTTAATCATTTATTACTGACTTTGGAGGACAGGTTGCCTATATCTGTAACTATAATCACAAGACGTTATTCAAAAAGATTCACAAAAGTCTGCTGTGAACAAGGTGTGAAGAATGACTGACCACTGACCCTGGCATGTTTATTGTAGTAAAGTTCTCAACATTCATGCAGTCTTAAATAATGTGTCCAGGGTTTAATACACTGACCCCCTAACAGTTAGCAGGGGTGAAATAAAGCATATTATAAAACAAAGAAATAAACAAACATTTGTTATGGGAGGTAAAATTGCTATATAAATTTGTGAGAACCAAACCAGGCATGTTAAAATCTTGTGAAACAAAACTCAGCAATTTATTTTAAAATCATTAGGGATATAAATGGGGCATATAAAAAGTACGGCTCATATAAAAAATGTAGCAACAAAACCTGCAATATCAAAAAGTGGTGGGGACAAAAGCAGTAGTAAAATGAACGAAATGTGGCATAACAAAATTCCACAGGGTACATGCCCTCTAAATTATGCCCATGATAATCACACATTATCTGCAAATGTTGCATAACACCCTTAATTACTCCCTTGCAATATTGTATTTTGCCTTGTGGTTTGTAAAAGTTGCATTATCGGTTGCTGTGAAAGTAAATATGTCTGTATGGAGAACTTCATGCTTTATTATAAGAAATTAAAAGAAATATTTTAAAGTTATCCTAAACTAATTGTTTTTCTACACAAATGCAGCTTGGTTCATTTAGCGCCAGTCATTTACTTACCACTCTTTGACAGCTCCTCAATGGTAAACATCAGCTGAATGGCTGTTAACAGTCCAAGAAATACGTTAAATCTTGATGCCATTTCCAAAACGGAGAAATTGGTAATCCTAACACTGTGCTTTGAAGCAGCACCTTTGAGGAACTCTTTCTCAAGTAGGTCTACGGCTCTGAGTGACATCATAGCCACAGGAGTGTTTCCATCGGACACATCCTCACATACTGTACACTGTGCCTACATACTGTACAGCTCAAACGGCCAACTAGTGATTACACCAGCAGGGGTGGTAAAGACTACTGCCAGCTAGTTGTTTTGACAAATATTTTCAAAAAAATTTTAATTCAGATGGACAGTTCAAAGAAACCCGACAACATTTATTCAATCGCCTTGGAAGTTTCGTTTGGCTCTTTGTAATTGTCTTTTTCACTCGATCCATTTTCAACCTTAACTACTGTCTGTGTATATGCACTCAACTTTGATGCCCAGTATGGAAATCTGAGTGCTTTTGGTTAGGTTGAGTTAGGCAACCACAAACATAACAAATGAGAAAGTCGGAAACTTTCCTTCCATGAGTAATGTTTAATTTTTTATTCTAGACACTTTTAATTATTAGGTACCAGAACCACAATATGAATATCAATCTAGTGTAGTGGTATAAGTTTTTCCTGAACATTAATGTCCAATACTATGTCAGCACTAAAAAATAAAACACTGCTGTATGAAAGAATTTAAGTCAATGTAGCCTTTTCATAAAATCCAGACATCTCAAGTCTTCTGACTTATTCTAATACTAAATATTTTTTACATTTACAATTCCTCATTGCACATTTTCCATGTTGATGCTGCTAAGTGTGTGTGTGTGTGTGTGTGTGTGTGTGTGTGTGTGTGTGTGTGCTGGCTCACTAGTGAGGAAACTGGTTCCTGTGAAGAATGAGAGGATTAGGAACGTGTGACATGTCTCACATGGCTGATAGACCCAGCAGTCAGGGAAAGATCTGTTCCGGATGATTACTGTCTAGGACAGACCTGGGGTCATTCCTACTGCAGTTTGGTTAGTTCCAAATGTTTCACATATTTCCATGTGGAGTCAAGAAATTTGTTTTTTCTTCCTGAATTTCAACTCATGAACCAAACTGAACCTGAATTAACATTTGTTGGTCCTTTATTAAAATTTTATTGATTAAATATTCTTAACAAAAGAATAAAAAAAAGAATAAAGATTGTTCTTTCATTAAGCTATCTGTGAGAATGACTGTTTGTTATGGCTGTGTCTGCCTCTTCTTTTAAACTATACAACTGATCCTCCACTCTTCAAGACTCACAATCCTGGAAAAAAAGATTATTTATGCACATTAGAGACACAGTATACATATTAATGCCTTTCAATGTATAGAAACAAACAAGTATCATCAATATTGATAAGAAATTCATACCTCTAATTCATAGTCATTGAGATTATAGACTGCATTTTCTGGCAGACCATCATGTTCAGTAGTATGTTCTCTTTTAAAAGTAAAATAATATTTCAGTCCATTTCCTTTTTATGTAATTTTTTATTATTTTTGAATATTTATCCTTTATTTTTTTGGCACACACCTGTTTGACCGTCTCCTCTGTAGCACGTACAGGGCACTGCAGATTATGGCGATCACCAGTAATGTTACTGCAACTGCTACTCCTATTTCTATTGCTAATTAATAAGGAAAATCAAGTGAGTATGTTATATATGTATTCGTATACAAAATTTGCACACGATCAGAAATATATGTTTCAACCATTTTCCAAGCAAGCTCTTTTTAACTAATGTGATATTGACATTTACTGCTACCTAAACACACACCTGTATAGACTTCAGTTTTACCTTTAGAAGGAGGTTGTGTAGTAGGTGGTTCTGAGTCACATGATGTGTAGGTAATCTGTATATCATCAATGGCCACATCTCCTCCAGGGGTGTTGCCCTTGCCATACTCAAACACGAACTACAGCATGAAAAGTAGTATAGGTTATACAATGATAAAAAAAAATCATATAAAGGTGAAATGGTATTTATTATATTTTATAAAGGTTAATACCCAGAATGGCTCTATTTGATCAATATTCACTCTGGCGTGCCACCACATATCCCCCTGATCTCCTGATTCTGTCCAAATCAGATATCCAAGTTTGTCCCCATTATCATGCAATGTCCTGTTTAAAAGAGTGTTGGAAAATATGCATTAGAATTGTTAAATCTATTTTACTTGACAGCTTTTGGCATTAAATCTGTGTGCTCTTTTTTTTTTTTTTACCTGTTATTGAGGTATAAATTTAGAGTACCTACATTTTGGCCATATATGTGGTACCAAAATGTAAAACACTGCCTGCTGTTGTATGGGGGGAATATTTCACTGAGTAGCAATGCTCTATCTCCCCAGTGCCCCACTGTGGTGTCTACGTATATATAATAGCCTACAGAAACATCAGAAGTACGTCATTTTAGTCTCATCTTTATAGAAGTGGCAGAATGTTAATGCTTAATGTAAATGCAATGTTTAAGTGTTTAAAAAACTGACCAATGGAGGAGTTGGTGGTGTGGTCGACACTTGGCCCTGTGCTGGGAGCTCTAGAGTTTCCCTGATTTCGGAGCCAGTCCATATTGTCCTCAGCCATTAGATTGTGCCAGCTGCACATGTTCACTTCAAAGTTACAGTAGCCTGAACTGGTGCATGGGTAGTGTGACATCAGTACATCATCCACAGCCACAGTGCTTTGCTCACTCTGTCCCTTTATACCCTCCACTATAATCTGAAACAAGAGGCATCCTTCCTAAGGACTCTCAAAGTAGCATGTTTTTTAAAAGTTGTTTAGATAGTAAATACCATAACATTTACCGTAATTTCCAGACTATTAAGCGCACCCATATACTGTATAAGCCACACCCACTGAATTTTACAAAGATTTTTATTTTAAACATAAATAAGCCGCACCTGTCTATAAGCCGCAGGTGTCTACACTGAAACTAATGAACTTTACACAGACTTTAACGAAAGACAGTGTCTGTTACACGGTGTAACGGGTGAAATATGTTGTGGCTCCTTTAAGAGCAGAGCGGCATTTTGGGAATAGCCTGCCGCCGCATTTTTCCGGTATTACTGCATGTGTGCAAGGCCGAGGAATATGTCCTTATTATTTTCTGATGCTCATTTCTAAGTTTCTTTGACTAACCCATAACGCTGTTGCCAAGAAAAATAAAAAAGCACGAGTTTTGGAAACCTGTCTGTGCTTATATGATTTCTGTTGCAACTGGAGTTAGCGAGCTCTCCCTTCACCCTGACTCAACGCGTTACAACGGCTTGTATCTAAACAGTAGCCTACCAAGAAAGTCATTGTTCACTGTCTTCCTCCTTCCTTTCACAACTATTTCTAAAAAAACTAGTTTTTCTTTTGGCATCGTCGTGCGTTTAAAAATCACCATCGGTGAAGTTTTTCTCCCGATGGCGTGCAGCTCAGAACACAGGTGAAGTGCGTTTTTTCATGCCCGGTTGTTTTCAGCGTGATCAATGATTCTCCTTTCCTGTAGACAGTCCGAGTGAGCGGCAGGTCAAACGTCAGAGGAACCTCATCCATATTTATGATAATATAAAGAGTTTTATTGGTTCACCTGAACCCGTTCGGCAATTTCATTGGTCTAATGTTATGGGGCTCAGTTTTTTGGCTTGAAGTTTGTGAAACCGGGAAAAACCCAGGAAAAATCCATATATTAGCCGCTTCATTGTTTAAGCCGCGGGGTTCAAAGCGTGGGAAAAAAGTAGCGGGTTATAGTCCGGAAAATACGGTACCTATATATTAATACCTAAAATTATAGTAAGCAATATGCACTTTTCATTAGAAACATCTATAATTTATACAGTATCTCACAAAAGTGAGTACCCCCTCCTCACATTTCAGCAACCATTTTAGTATATCTTCTCAAGGGACAATACTATAAAAATGAAACTTGAAAAATGAAAATTAAGTACACCTGTATGTGATAACAGCTGTATGTCAGCATGTCATGCAAAGCCACATGTCCTATTAATCATGTTCATGTTTTTGTCTGCTTGACAGCACCATACAAATAATAATAGAATACAAATAATAGAAATAATTTTCAGAAGATTTTGAATTGAATTGAATTCATTTAAATTTGTATAGCACTTTTAACATTGAACATTGTCTCAAAGCAGCTTTACACAGATGATGTGGTGATAAAAATGAATAAGATGTCCCTGATGAGCAAGCCAGTGGCGATTGTGGCAAGGAAAAACTCCCTGAGATGGCATAAGGAAGAAACCTTGAGAGGAACCAGACTCAAGAGGGAACCCATCCCCAACCAAGACAACCTGTCCAAGAGCATGAATTACTAGACCCATGTCCTGTGTTCTGATGAGATTATTATAAATTAATTGGCTCAGATGGTGTCCAGTATGTGTGGTGACGCTCTAATGATCAGTACCAAGAAAATTGTGTCTTGCCTACAGTCAAGCATGGTGGTGGTAGCATCATGGTCTGGGACTGCATGAGTGCAGCTGGTACTGGGGAGCTGCGGTTCATTGAGGGAAACATGGATTCCAACATGTATTGTGACATTCTAAAGCCGAACATTATGCCCTCTCATAAGAAATTGGGCCGGATGGCAGTTTTCAAACATGAAAACGGCCACAAACACACCACCAAGATGGCAACTGCCTTGTTGAGGAAGCTGAACATGAAGGTGATGGAGTGTTCAAGTATGTCTCCAGACCTGAACCCTATTGAGAACCTGTGAGGCATCCTCAAGCCGATGGTGGAGAAGTCCCATGTCTCTAACATCCAGCAGGTCCGCGATATTATTATTTAGTAGTGGAAGAGGATCCCAGCAACAAACTGTGCAGCTCTGGTGAATTCCATGCCCAGGAGGATTAAAGCAGTGCAAGATAACAATGGTGCTCACACAAAATATTGAAGCTTTGGACACAGTTTTGACATCTTCACTGAGGATGTACTCACTTTTGTTGCCAGCTGTTTTGACAATAATGGATGTATGTTGAGTTATTTTCAGAGGACAGTAAATCTGTACTGCTTTACAAGCTGCACATTATCTACTTCTAGAAAATATTTACATTTTATTTCTATTGTATTGTCCTTTGAGAACATATACTAAAATGGTTGCTGAAATGTGAGCGGTGTACTCACTTTTGTGGACTGTAAACTGTTTTTTATGGCTGTGCTGTTTTAAAGAATATTATAGATAATAAAGAAGGCAATGTATGTTAAAAATAATAAACATATACTTATGTAGCAAAATATTAAATCAAAATATTCATTGTAAATAGAAGTGAATATTCATTTAAAATGCATTACTGAAACCACACCCACTCTACTAACTATATATGACATTAGTTTGACAGTTTTTACTTATTATAAGAAAATAAGATAAAAAATTCAGTCTAAAATCTGGCACACTTATAAAATCCTCCAGAAGAAAACAGATTGTCTCAGTAAAAAATGCACACAATTATAACTTACATCAGTGTTCTTTTTCATACTTTTCATGGAACTAAATAGCACATTTATTTTATAGCTATTATTTTTGACAGTCTAGTAGGAAAACATCTTTTTCAGCATGTGGCTAGCAGACTTATCCTGTTAAATCCATTTCTGTCCAAATTCCTAAATGTGAATCATTGTTTTTCAGAGATTCAAAGATATGAAAAGAAATGCAGAGCACAAGAGCTAAATAATCTCTAGTGAAATAAATAAGGCAAAACCTTTACTGAATGAAAATAATAAGAAGTACAAGTAGTGAGATGAACGTGACCAAAAGCAACAAATGCAAAACGGTCAGACAGACATCAAATCTTGTTTATTCTGTCAGTTATATCCTTTATCCCACCTCCAATCTGAATTTACTTTATAAGATATGTTTTCTAAAATTTGAAATAGATTCTGTTGCAGAATAAGGAAAAGTTATGATGTGAAATTTTAATAATGAATTAATGAACCTTGAGTATGGCAGAATAAATTGAGTCTGCATCCCCTCATTGACAAAATGGTTTGTCTGAAATATACAATAGTACCCCATATATAACATATTCAGCATTTCAGTTCCCACTAGGTTTACACTGCAAAAATCATAGAAAGCGAACATATATTAAATATAGTCAAATGTATAAAGTATTTTCTACTATAATTATAATAAACCAAATATAAGACTTCTAATTTTAAGTAAATTTATGTACACCGAACAGGCATAACATTATGACCAGTGTTGTGCTAGTTACTAAAAAATAGTAACTAGTTACAGTTACTCGTTACTTCGTTCAAAAAGTAACCCGGTGTTCTGCTGTACATTGTTGATAGTTTTCATACTTAAGCTGTGAAAGGAACATTTTTAAGAGCTCAACACAACAGCTTTTATGATGCAGAAGCCACTTTAGTTTTTGATTCTGAATATATTATTCAGCTTGTTTTGTTATTTATTTCAGAAATCCTTGTGATATATTCAGTTTGTGCTGGTCTGACTTAAATAAAATAGTGTTTAAAAATTACTGTGTTTAAGTCAGTTTTGTGTTTGTATAGACCCTAACGCATAAAAGGGCATTAATGGGAACATTAAAGAACGTTCTTTAAAAAAGTAACAAAAAAGTTACTTTTAACAGTAACGCATTACTTTTTGGTGTAAGTAATCAACAAAGTAACTGAGTTAGCTTCTAGCTTCGTCGAGGCGTGGAGTTTCTGGAGGTGCTGCTATCGCAGTAGATACGAGCTTCGAACCAGAAAGACACAGCTTACATTTGACTAAAAAGTTTTTGTCTTTATACTCAACTAAAGTGAAATAATGAGCATATTTCCACTTTGAGAAACTCGTCTTGCTCTCGCCTTGACTCGCTATTACTGCCGCACAGACCTGAATAAACGGAAACACGCCCACAGTGCGTCTTCTTCGTGTTTACAGTGGTTCATCCTCCAATCCTACAAAGCGTCGCTGCTGTAAACAGGTTAGACTGTAGGCTTCACTTCAGCCGGAATTAATTAATTTAAAAAAGTAACGGGTAACGCACCATACGGTAACGGTAACGGAGTTACTTTTTTTTTTAAAGTAACGCGTTACAGTATTAGTTACTGTCAAAAGTAACTTCGTTACAGTAAAGCGTACTGATTATGACATTATAATATTATGAGCCGTGAAGTAAATAACACTCATTATCTCTTCATCATGGCATGGTAGGTGGATATATTAGGCAGCAAGTGAACATTTTGTCCTCAAAGTTAAAGTGTTAAAGTTAAAATAATAATTGGCAAAAAACATAAGGTTTTGAGCGAGTTTGACAAGTTCCAAATTGTACAGCTGCAAAACTGCAGCTCCTGTGGGGTTCAAAGAAAGGTACAGTGGTGAACCGGCGACAGGTTCATGGGCTGCCAAGGTGTATTGATGCACGTGGGGAGTGAAGGGGGACCAACACAATATTAGGCAGGTGGTCATAAGTTTATGCCTGGTCAGTGTAATTTTAAGTTTTATACTTAATTATTCTATAGACCAATAATAATCTTTCTGGAAATAAATGCTGATAGATAATAAAAAAAAAAGTTGAAAACAATTCTAAATATGCGCTCTTAAATTTGGAAAATGTATAATATCAAATACTAGATATATTTGACTGTTATTAAGATATTTTACTTGTTTTGGGGTCTAAATTGTACACTGAACTGCCAAATGTGTTCCATGTGTTGCTATACAGCTGACATGCACAAATTGCCCAGAAAGTCATTGTAAGATTTTCCTTTACTGGAAAGCTAAGGTGTCTGTTCCAGCGTGTCAATGCCCATGTGCACACAGGTACTGTAGGTCCTTAAAGACATGGTTTACCAAGATAGCCTACACTGAACCCTGACATTAAATTCATTGAAGAACTTTGGGATGACCTGAAACTTGACCTGAATGTGAACAAATTCTTACAGTCATCTTCCAAAAGCCTTTGCAAAAGGAAAGCCTTTCCAGAAAAGCTCTTACAGTAGCAAAGAGAAAGATACCTAATATCAATACCCATGGAATTTGTATGGGAACACTCAGGTGTCCACATACTTTTGGTGATATAGTGTAGTAACTAAATGCATATTGAGTCACCAGCACCCTAGGGTTAGAACAGCTTGTTTAATCACATGAACTGCCTCATCTATATTAATGCCATATGATTGTAATTCCTGTAATACTGGGATGGGCTCAGTGACCTGCAGTTAAAGTAATTATGGGACTCACTCTGTATTCCAGGCCAGTGTTTGTCAGTGGCGCCTGTGCAAATCTCCACAGCATGCCTTGTTCCCCTGACTGACTTAGTAGCCATGAATGGGCTCCATTTGAGTATTCCTGGTACACATTCAGTGTCCCTGTGTCCTTCCCACTCATATAATACCACAACTGAAGACACTGGCTGCTTCCTGAAATTCAAGAACAAAGTCTGAAAACTAATCCTAACATTTGAGTGTAATATTGCCTTTAATGTATTGCAGAAGCTGGAACATATTAAGGAATACTTTTGATCTCAAGTATAATTACCTCAAGGGCTGAGACCTGATATAGGATAGAATGTGATTTATAGGCACATTATGCAAATGTGTATAAAATGTATAAACTCACAGATTGATCCTGCACACCAATTCTCAAAGGTTTTAGAATTTACTGGCTGAATTTACAGGTAAAGGAAATGAGAAAGCGTGTTATTTCCTAGTGTACCTGCAGTAAAGAGAGGAGAAAACATCCTAGCAGTATGTCCTGGCACATGGAAAGAAGAGTCCATATAGAAGTAATAGCCACTGCCTGTGTTGGTTGTGTGGTCAAAGCTTGGCTGGAATTTTATGGCTGGTGTATTTCCTGAGCCTTGAACCCAGTCTAGATTATCATCATTCACTTCCTGTGCCCAATCGCAGCTTCCCTCTTCAAAGTCACAAAGGCCATCTAAAATAGAAACACTATCACTTAAGCACCAAAGCACCAATTACATTGCTAATATACATAAATTAAATGCTGGTTAACAACAGGTCCATTTGTGTATATGTTCAAAACACATCAGTCATACATACAGTTAGGTCTATTACTCAGAACATATTTAATCAGCTATTCATGAAAATAGTATATGCATATTATTGAGAAGTCACTCTCTTTTACAGACATTTTTTATTCATTCAATGATGATGCCTTAAAGGATTTAACAATATGAGTTACCTCTGTTTTTTGCTAAATAAAAAAAAAATTATAAAGAAATACAGCAATAATTTGACAATTTCCCAAGACTGTATTAGATTATAACCGGTTTATTACTGTCTGGCAAAATCTACTGGATGCTGCTGTGGTTCAATTCAGGCAAAAAGCCCAAGAACATTCCCCAGAGTGGACCATACAATTTCCTTCCTTTTTCCTTAATGGAAAATCAAACATAAAATGCTTTTATTTAATTTATGGTTGTGTTTTCAGAAATAATAACTTTACATAAAAAAAAGCAAAATCTTCACCTATATCAACAATGTTCATCAACAATAATAGTTAAAGTCAGCATTTCTGCTAGTGTTTGGTGTATGGATGTGTGTGATGGTCTTAAGTACCTGTAGGAGCACAAGTTCCTTCAGTAAATGATAAGTCATCTATGGCAATATCTCCAGCTTCTCCACCTACTGAGGCTTCGATCAAAATCTGATGAACTTCATGTAGTGTCACATGCTTCTGGGCCAGATGCCACTCATTCCCCTGAGAGCCCACCCTCTGCCATACCTGGTGTTAAAAACATGCATGATCAATCCAGTTCCTAGAGGTAAAAAAAAAAAACAATATGAATGGGGCAGGTAAAAAATGGTTGCCATCTCACCACTGTGGATTCTCTGGATTCAACAGAGTGTAGAATTATGTTTAGTGAGCCCACTGTGGCTCCAAACATATGGTAATGGATTTTTAGACAGTATCCATTCTCTCCAGCAGGTGGGAGCACGGGAGACTTCAACTGAGCGACACTGCCTTGTTTATTAGGAGTTGAGCTTTTAATATATAGATAATATCCTGTAAAATAACACAGCTATTAAACTTTTCATAAACAGCACATAAAGTGTAAAGTTTCTGATTGACAGCATATATGGCTGACAGACCTTTGCCACTGGTGTGATCTCCTGCAGGGCCGGTATTGACAGTTTCACTTGGTCCACTCTTTTTCTGCCAGTCTAAATCCCCAGTACCTCCCTGTACCCACCTACACAGGTCGTTCTCAAATGTGCAGCCAGCAGTCGACACAGCTGGAAAACAAGGAAGCTATGATCTCATGTAATTCTTTTTCAGATTGCTTGTCAATGAAGAATTTGAGCCATGCATCTTGTTGTACTACGCAATAATATTAGTAAGCCAATCACTATTTTGCCACTCACCTTTATTGCTGAATTGCTAAATAGAATAGTGTTTTGAGGATAAAATTATTTCACTTAAGTTAATGAAAATACTAGGAAAATACCAGAAAAAAACAATACCAACACTCTAACACTCATGTTGTAAATAGTAATCTTATGCTCATGTAGTCCCTGTATATACATTGCTGCATAATCTCTAAAGACATAGGGTGTCCTATTTTTAATTGTGGATGTCAAAATGGAGTCCACAAATGCCCTCTGCGCCCTTTGTAGGATCCCGACATAGACATTCTGTCTACAAGTATTGACCGAAAGCTGAGCATATATCCTAAGATCTTCATATCTTGAGGTGTCCTTCCCTATTAATTTAACTTGACTTTTAACAGTACATCTTTAATGATGTACGTTTTTATGATGTCTTTAATGAACTCTGTTGAATAATTTATGTGAGTTATGAGTTGTTAGAGGGAATCCGCATGTAGGAGGCTAGGGGCTAGATTGAGATGGTTTGGACATGTGCAGAGGAGGGACATGGGGTATATCGGTAGAAGAATGCTGAGTATGGAGCCACCAGGAAGGAGGAAAAGAGGAAGGCCAAGTAAGAGGTTTATGGATGTGGTGAAGGAAGACATGCAGGTAGTTGTTTTGAAAGAGGCAGATGTAAAGCACAGAGTAGTATGGCGACAGATGATCTGCTGTGATGACCCCTAACAGAAGCAGCCGAAAGACGTAGAAGAAGATTAAATAATTCGTATGTATCACATAATGACTCTGTCCACAGCGATAACATTTCTTTTAATTTCTCCATTGGACAATTAAGTTTAAGATTTCACAACAAGAACATTATATCCAAACATTTCTCAGTTGCAGCTTTCTCAAGCATACTAATAGGGACACTACAAGTCTTAGGGTGACATTTGGGATAAGGCCTACCCATTTTCCTGAGGAGACACAGAGACAGTACTTAGAATTTGACTCCCACCTGGTGGCTGAAATGATGTTTCACAGTTCAGAAAGGATACGTCATCTAGAGAGGCTCCAGGGTGGACAGCTTTTTTTTTGTATTGCAGTGATGTGGTAGGACTACTGAAGATGATCTGGGAAAAAAGGTTAAAAAATGTATATATATATATATATATATATATATATATATATATATATATATATACACATATACACTGTATATGTACATAAACACAAACCTTGTAGTGATTTTGTTGTTTTCCTATTGCCAAGTGTTCCAGAGTCCAGTGCTTTGCAGTGCTGTTGGTGCGAGCCCACAAATGTGTCCGATTTTTCTGTTCATTCTGCATCAACACACTTAAACCTCTTACACCATCTTCTCCACCCAGGTGAAAATTAAACCTGAACACAGTAACAGAAACTTGTAAAGCCCTGTTATAAAAAAACTGTACCTGTATATTACCCACTCAGTCCAACTTCCATAAGAATAAAGTACATATAATATTAGACATCAATTTAAGACAAGTAAAAACAATTCAAATCATTAATTATCAATGATCAAAGTATACTAAATTAAAACAACATGTGCAAAATATAAGGCTATACATAGTATATTATTTATTACATGAACGATATGCAATTTAAAAAAAAAAAACATGCAGTGTATAATTTCAATTTATTCAGATGTGAAAAGTATAACTGCATCTGTGGACAACAAAAGTCAGTTGTGGTTGGCAATTTACTCAGGAGATCCAAACAGAAATTAAATCACAGAATAATATGGTATGGTATTTCAAAATAGTATGAAGTAACTCACAGTAACTGGCAGTAAGGGGAGGTAGGTGGCAGTAATGGGCTTTCAAGCTGCATCTCATTTTTAGATGAAACTAAACTTAAATTTACATACATGTAGTGACCTGAGGAGAAGAGATAATTATAGGATCATATACATTGTAAGTTCCAAAATGTAGTGGATGCAATATATTAGTCTGGTGTGAGTAAATACTTTGTAAGATCCGCTCAAAATATTCTGTGAGATTAGTTTTTTATGCTGCAATGTGGTATCACCTAATCCTGTGGTGTGGTCAGTTGGGGGTTCTGTATTCTCACTAGCTTTCACCCTCTGCCACTTGTTTTTATCCTGACTTATGTCATGCCAGTCACAAAGTCCATACTCAAATGTACAGGGTCCTAGAGTCACACAACCATTAAAAATATACACAAATATACAGTAATATTTGAAAAACAATAATATGAACTTTTAGAAGAGGACTGTCTCACCGCATGTTTCCTCATCTTCGCCTAGGGGGCAATCTATGTTGTAATCACAGCAAGATGTAATAGCAACGCATTTCCTTCTATCTGACCTCCAGCAGTAAAACTCATCCTCCTATGCAAGAACAAAGTGCTATTAACAATTTTATACATATTACCATCCAAACAAAAACAGCAATGTAGACTATGTCTTTTCAATCTATTTAACTATATAACCAATTTATTCTCACCCTGCACGGATTCTCAGTGGGTGTAGGAATGGTTCCGGTGACTGTAGGAGTAGCTGTAGGGGGCGTGATTGGCAGCTGACTATTATCAGGATCAAGAACGCAGTTTGGTGAAAAAGACACATCATCCACAGCTATGTATTCTTCCTGGCTCCAGCCACTCCCATCAAATTGAAACACAATCTATAAAAAAAAAAAGTGCTCAGCTCTACAAGGTCCACGCAGCTCCACAAGGTCATATTTAGAGTTTTCTAGTTTCATTTCTGATTAAATCATTTGAGATGTAATTATTAAAACCTGAATCTTTCTAACCTTGGCCTTTACTAAGGAGGAGAAGATGACCCCTGTCCTTTGCCAGTGAAATCCATAAGACAAATTCTGCTGCCAGAGAATGAGGTCCTGTTCTCCACTGCGTAGTGTTCGCAGGCGCATACTTAGTCTGACTGTGGTGTTGTTACCATGGGAAAAGTAGTAGAAGTTCACCTGTGGGAACACTTGTACAATTTAGTCAGGATTAATGTGAAAGCTAGGAGAGAGAAAAATGTGGATGGTAGGGAAACCCAAGATAAACATGTTATATTGTTTATATATCATTTCTTATATAGACATTTGACTTACAGTACAGTTGTTGCTAGGGAGCAATGTGCTGGAGATGGTCTTAGCAGTCTTGCTTTGACTGGCAGGGATAATGTAATGGCCTTAAAAAGTCATATATAGTTTATTAGTAAGAGGAATTACATATTTGCTCTAGCTATGATATCATAGCAGGTACGTCTTTATCTGCCTATGCTTCTGAACACTTATGTTAGAATTCCAAAGATTTATCAATTCAGCAAAGCACTAAATTTGCAGCGGTTCATATGCTATCACAAGTTGTTATTATTATTTTTTAGATTCTGTCTTATACAAAACTGTTAAATTCTTAAATCTAATTATTTGGATGGTAATCAGTGTGTATGTTGCTCCATACCTGCTGCTAAGTTGCGTGTGTGATCTCTGGGAGGTCCATGTAGTGGCCACGCCCCCTCACCTTTATCCAACTTCCACCTGGCCGATTCCTCAGTAATCTCCCATAAGCACATGCCCTGCTCAAAACTGCAGCTCTGCCTATAATCCATTCCATCTGTCCATATACAGATAAATACATTTGTCTATAAAAGGCAGATCATTTTTCTGTTCAGTGTTTTAATACTCGCAGCATTTTCACAAGATGGGGTGACTGGGATAATACCACTATCATGAAGATGTTTTTATTGTATTAATATTATTATTATTATGTATTATTTTATAAATAAACTGCCAAAGCATTTTGTAAAGGATCTGAATTATAAAAGGGCTAAATAGTGTAAATAAATCCAATCAACTTGCCTGTTACTAGATTACCTTATAAATATTCTTTCTTCAGTGATTCTTTATGGTAACGCATTGCATTTACATCCTTTTCACAGAAAGGATCTCATAATTATGACTTATTATCTCATAATTAAGAGATCCTGATCTCATAATTATGACTTAGTATTTTATAATTATGACTTAATATCTCATAATTATGAGATCCTGATCTCATAATTATGACTTAGTATTTCATAATTATGAGATAAGTGGGGAGCATTTTAGAGCATAACACCAGATCTGACGTTACTGCATTCTTTGCTCGAAAGCGCCTCATTGTACAACCATGGAGATTAGCAGCTATCATATGGGTTAGCTTAATGACTGTATATGTTAGTGTTAAGATGGTTCTCACACTGATTCTCTAAACACATTCCTGTTATCTGTTCAGTGTCTATATTGTCTTTATGAGGATCTCATAATTATGAGTTAGTAAGTCATAATTAGGATATCGATTCTGTGATTTTTTTTTCTCTTTGTGAATGCAATGCGCTTCCGTAATTCTTTAGTAATTTACTGAATTCCTCAAAATCAGTAAAATAACAAGGTTGGTCTCATACCACATTGTGCTTCGTCACTTCCATCTCCGCAGTCATCACTGAAGTCACAGATTCTGCTTACATCCACACAAACATGGTTGGCGCATGTAAAGGTATTTGGTGGACATGACTCCTGAGGCTCTGAAGGACAGAAAGTTAATGGATGGGTACGTAGATTTCTGTCATCACCTAGACCTGGTAGCTGTTAGCTGTAAGCTATTTCAAAATACTCAGTTATTTTGTACCTGGAAGTGAACAGCTCAGGAAAGCAATGTCATCAATAGCGATGTCGCCAAGCTCGCTAAAAGTTCTGGTGGCCTCAAAAATGACATTAAAGACCTGGTGAGTTCGACCAATTACTACCGTTGCTTGATGCCACATGTTTCCATTATCACCAGATTTCCACCATATAGGCGTTTTCTTCAGACCCTCCTGGAGGAACACTTTTAACTCCCCAATCCCTGCAGAGACAAATCCACTATAATGCGTCATTGTTACACCACACCATCATATCTGTCCTCTATTTTCTTATAAACCTGTCAGTAATGTTTTCATCTATGTCACAATGACATCCTTAAACAGAAGATATAGATCCTGAGCTTGGGTCACTGTGTGTGAAAACTGCCCTTTGTTCTTCCCATATTTTGTGCTTTATTTCTACTCCTACTTACAAAAACCCTGCCAGTAGGGGAAATGCCTGTACTTGTTGATCAGTGTATGAATAAATGTACGTGTCATGTGCGGAGAAACGGAGGCGGAAGCCGTAGTCAGGTAGCGCAAGTTTTATTTAGAAAAAGGGTGAAGAGCTGGAAGAGCGGGCTAGGAAGCAAAGAAAAAGGAGATAATCAGTGGTACGCCGAACCGAGGCGAGGCCCACAAAGTCCGAGAGCGTATGTTGAGGAGGATAAACAATATCCGGGGTGCGCCTGAGGAGAGGCTCGGTCCACACGTAGCAAGCAGAGTAGACAGTTCTCTAAGCACAACGTGCAATAACGGACGCCCCAGTGAGGGGCCGAGGTCCTTAAGTAGGCCTCGTGAATTAGGTTCAGGTGTGGATAATCAGTATTTCGAAGAGGCGCTCCGTACGGGCGGGGCACCGAGACCAGGCGAAGCCGGTGGAGCCCTGACAGTATGGTTGTTTGGTTTCTTAATAAACTGTTGTTTTGTCCCAGATTATCCATATTTCTCTCAGACTACTTTCCTAAAGAATGACTATTGGCATGTGTTTCCCTTTGCATTGTCTTCTAGAATCTTACCTTTCCCATACATGTGATAATAGAACTCAAGCACACACTCAGTGCTGGCTTGTCTCATAGCAGGACTTTGTAGAGCAGCATAGCTGTTCTGGTCTCCATTACTGGCATCTACTGCCATATACCAGCCTAACACACAGAAAATCAAATTAAGTCCACTATGATCACTAGGAATCACTTAGAATTAGGCAACAGGTTTTATCTAAACTTAACTTAAGAAACAGAAACAGAAAGTTATAAAAAGTCTGTGTAAGACTGTGGGAACAGCCAAAAGAAGAAGAAGAAGTAGATGTGTACTGGAGTGATTTACCCTCTTCTGTGCCAGTAGTGTGGTCAACTGAGGGTCCAGTGTTATCCAAAGCTGTTCCATTGCGGCCCCGCTGCCAGGAAAACTGTCCCACACTCATATCTTCCCACTCACAGTTATTCATTTCAAACTGGCACCCAACAAATACCCCGCTCACCACAGTCCCCTCTGCATTGGACATTATTTTTTTCAAGAAACATAGAATTCTTTAATTAAGTTTCTTTTCTGAAAGGTATGAGTAATATGCTTTCACTTGAGACTCTTTAAAACTATACAATACCTTTACACTGCCCTTTTGTAACAGTTATGTCATCCACAGCAATAAATCCCCCATTTTCATACTCTGCATCTAGAACAATCTGAAGAGAATGCGATTTTTATTATTTAACATTATCGTTTAAAATGACTCTATACTCATTGGTCACATTTATATGAACATCTTTGCTGTTGCTTATACTGTATATGCAATTATTAAGTCAATCATTGTCCATTATGATACATAAATATATGCAGATAAAATTCAAGAGCTTTACTAAATGTCTGCATCAGACTCAAAATTTGTCTGTAGTATGGATTTCAGTGCCAGAAGGGTTGGTTTGGATATGCTGATATGCTGATTTGCATGCACACCAGTCTCTATCTATGTATCTATCTATGTATCTATGTATGCATCTATCTATGTCAGTCTATATCTCTATGTATACACATAATGGTGTAAAAAAAAGCATTTTGATGAGAGAGGTCGTTCAATGGTCAGACTGGTTAAAATTGACAGGAAGTGTATAGTAACCCTAGCAGCAACACGTCCGTGGTGAGCAGAAAAGCATCTCAGACTGCACAACACCTATAAAGTGGATGAGGTACAAAAGCAGAAGACCTCCCTCACTGGCCTCCACAACTGTTAGCCTACAACAGAAATCTGAGGCTACAGTGGGCACAGGTCACCAAAACTGAAAAAGCACTGCCTGCATTGAAATCCCAGGTGCCATAATAAAAAATCATGGCGATCTAATTTCTTCTCATTCTGATCTACATTAAATGAAGTTCTTGATCTGAATCCATATTGTTTTAAGCACCATGATGCTACTACCTACAGTAATAGGCTAATTGATTAATTTAATGAATAAGGTGAACAATTTTTCCAATTGAAGTGCCTATAAAAGTTATGTAAATATCTGTTAAATAGTATGGTATGGAAGCCTAGACCTGAAAATGACCAAATCCCACCTCACCTTATAAGGCTTGGACTCTGTGGTAGAGAAAGACACTGTGGTTGAGAAATTTCTCCAGCTGTATTCAGCAGCGCTTGTGTTAAAAATCAGTCTTCGGTTTGTGTTCTCTATATCCAAAAACACCCGCAAGGTCCCTGGATTACTGCACAGACAAGTATCAAGTCTGTAATTCTACAATTCAGGATTAATACAATTGTCTAAAAATCTAAAACATTATGAAATAAGTAAAATTGTGGTTTTGATTTGTTCTGACCTGTAATTCATGTTATACCAAAATGATAGGCAGGAGTTAGAGCTTGGTTGGATCAGCTCAGAGACAAGTGTAGCCATGTTGATGGTGTCTGGATTGGTCATCTGTGATAGACTCAACATAAATCTGCCTGTGGGACGAGTAAGACATATACCAGATTATTCTATGTTATGTTATTATATGTCCTTATGTGCATATACACAAGGCAGTTCAGGACATTTTAGATCAGCACCAGTCTTTTATTATTATTTTGTTTAGCTCCTTACCATCTGCAGTGTGTGTTGTATGATCAATCAAAGGACCACCCATATGTCCATCTGCATGCACCCAGTCATGACTATTCAAATCTGAATTCACCCATGTACATAGCCCTGACTCAAAATCACAACTTCCTGTGGAAAGGCAAGCTCCATTTTTCACTGACACATCATCCAGAAGTATGAAAGACTCCTCAGCTGGGCTTAACTTTGCCTTGAATGCCACCTGTGTAAAATCAAATATAATTAAAGACTTTGTCAGAGGCTTAACAGTAATGGCTATATTGTGTAAAAATAAATGCATATTTAATGTGATACATATCAAGAAATTGTTTAGAATGAGAATTCACCCTGAATTTGGCTGGAGAAGATATAGTGACCTCTGCCACCTCCCAGCCTGTAGAAGGCACTCTAGAACGAGACCACAGGACTGGACCCAGCTCTCCATTTAAGTAAACATGCACCGAGAGAAAATCACCAGATTCAGCAGACAGCCAGTACCTTCAGGGTGTGTATATGTCAGTTAGTTTTTAACATGTTTGATTAGAAAAAGTTAAGACATTAAAGGGAAATAAAAGCAAAATAAACTTGACTGACAAAAACCTTAAGTGAGAATGCACAGACTGCACATGATACCTGAAACAGTTTATCCAGTATCCATGATTCTAATGTTGTGAATGAATAGAAAAAAATGTCTATCATGCAGCACTAAATGAAGCATATATTGTTTAGCATACTGAAATGCAGTGTTTTTAATGTACACAGCTTTGTTGAATTCATGCTTTACCCTCATCAGGCTTAAAATGGGTCCAGAGCCTACTCTGTTATTTTTTCAAATAGTCAGCAGTTTTTGGGATCAAAAGGCTGAGTCTTACAGGAGCAAAATTTGGGTGGCACTCTATATGGGTGGCGGTTATGACAATTCTCTTCCCTCTTAATCACAGTGGCACTTGCCAAACGTGGGCCTGTTTTATCTCTTGTATGGAGAAGAGAGTGGTACACTGCTCATTGGAAACGATGCAGTTTCCTGGCTTTTTTCCTGGTCTTAGAGGAAACATGGTAGCTGTTCGTGTGGGTGAAAATTGACAGATATCCCATTTAGGGGGGAAATGGGAAACATCTATTGTAGGTAGAAAGCCAAAACATAAAATAAGCAATTTATATAAATGTATACATATTAGTCATGGCCTTATCTTACCAGAACTGTAAACACGATTCAGTTGATTTACTATAAGCTGGTGTCAGGAGGTGTGTTGTTTCTGGCTTCAAAAGCTCCTTTCCCAAAACAGCCACTGAATGACCTTTTGGGCCATATAAAAATAGTCACTTATTTTGAAAGAAAAAATAACCTATTACTCATAGCACATATTGCAAGGGACTCACCCACTTCAGTTTGGTATGTGTGATCAACATGGCCAGTGCTGCCATTGACACGGAGCCAGTGAATGCTATCACTTATGTCCGATTCAAATCCACAAAGGGAAGAGCTTTCAAAGCCACATGGGCCTATATACAAAGGTGTGCATCAGATTATAACACAAATACATTATTAATATTAATGCTAGTTAATCATGATTGTGGAACTAGGTCACAAATCCGAAATGCTGAATGCTACATATTAACAGAAAAAAGACCATGTTAAACAGAGAGAGAGAGAGAGAGAGAATATTACTTACTCTGATCTTCACATGCACCTGGGGTCACTCTTACATCGTCAATTGCTATGAAGCCACTGCTTTTTACATTTCTACTACCAGTGAATTTCACCTGCAAAAGATAAGGAGAGTGGTGTGATATGTTGTTGATATGTTGGTATATAAATATGTGCTTGTGGTGGCTTGTATAGAAAGAGCAGCAAAGATTTCATTGGCTTCTCATTGTCATCATTCTCATGATCCACCTAATATGATTCGCTATTAAATGGTAAATTATTTTAAACAAAACACACAGAATGGAATGGATAAGCAAAATGTAGCTGATTTCTTTCTAGCACAGATTCATTGGCTAGACTTACATACACAAATCGGGGGTTTAATAGTTTCAGTGTCAAGCTATTGATATGCAATTACATTTTACCCTCCTCTCTAATATCACCACCAGCTTCACTAATCTGTAGATATAAATCATATGGTACTGAGTCATAGCCATTATAAAGACATCTCTCTTACTCTCTGCATGTCCATCAAGTTGACCGTGACTTGTGCTTTCAGCCATTCTGCAGCTCCTGTACCTCTTCTAGTCCACACAACCAATTCTTTTGTTTTCTTAGAAGTAAAAAATATGTTTTTAGGAGGAACCCAATATAACAAAGCGATGTTTATGGTGAATAGAGAATATGCAGTAAAAAAAAAATCTCATTCTTATGTACCATCTTAACTACAAGGTCCAGCTTTGCCACTGATGGTCCTAGCATGAAATACCAGAATCCAACACACATAGTTGGGGCTTGGAGATTTACAGGGGCAGAAAGCACTGCTGTCTCACCATCTTTGCCTCCAGACATATTAAGAGCCAAATAGAAACCTAAAAGTAACACACACATACACATGTATTAAGAACAGTGATAGCGTATTTTTTTTAACAACAAAAATATTCATGTGGAAAAAATACTTTGTATAACATGGGTCACTTGTTTTCCAGTTACCATGCTTATTTCCAATGGTGTGGTCATACAGGAGTCCTATGTTGATGGCGCCTACTTGCAGACCCTGTTGACGAGTCCAGTCAAATCCATTCTCGCTTTCCTGAACCCAGTCACATAAGCCTAAAGGTGAAAATTTTATTATAGCTCTTTAAAAAATTACATTTTCAGTCCACATCATTGCTAGCAGAAATGGCAATTAAATATAAAACTCTCCCATACATATGTTTGAAAATAAATAACTATTTTTTTAGATTATTTTGTGGACGTTTTTGCATTTCCTTCGGATTCCTTTTTGATCCTGTGGATTACTGTTTTTTTTTAGAAGTTTTGAGAGAGTCTCACTCTCATGCCATCAACCCTGTTTTAAGTCCTGGCCCTGACAAAAAAAACAAGCCATGGACCCAGCAGAGACCCCAAATGCAGTTGGGGAGCTGTTAGCCGCAGAAACACACCTGTAGTTTAATTTTAGGAGGCACTATTACCCAGCAGGAGCTATTAATGCTCTCCAGGTAACATCTGAACTGTTCACCAAGACATGCTCAGACAGCTGTCCCCTGCTCTTAGGTCAGCAACTCTTTCTCTTTAACCACCCCATTCCTCCACCACAGTGCATGTCAGGAGACCCCAGCACCTGCTATGGATTAGTAACCCAGTGCTTCCTCGCATTTGAGCTGCAAGTATTCTTCTTCCCATTAGACAGTACCAAATTGCATACAGTATCTCACAAAAGTAAGTACAGTCCTCAAATTTCACCGAACATTTTAGTATATCTTCTCAAGGGACAATACTATGTGAAATTTAGATATATTTAAGAGTAGTCAATGTGCAGTTTGTATAGCAGTAAAGATTTACTGTCCTGAAAATAACTTAACATACAGCCATAATTGTCAAAATAGCTGGATACAAAAGTGAGTACACCCAAAATGCTAACAGCTGTATGTCGTTTAACCATGCAAACAAGAGACCTGCACTCCCGTTTGAGTACCTCGGGACTACGCAGTAGACTACTAAGGCACACTGAGGCCAAATATCTGAATCGCAAGAAAGATTTGAATCGCTGAGTGCTACAGATATTACTTCATTATTTAAAAAAGGAACATACAACACAAAAAAACCCTTGGCCTTTTTTTTTTTTTTTTTTTTTTTTATAAGATAATGTTTCAGTTGATGCTCTATGTTCTGAAAAGTTCCCTGTTTATGTCCATGTTCATCATTTACACAAAAAGTCAAATTCAAATAAAACGAAACTTTTGTTCATTTTCCGCTTTTTTTCATTCATATTCTAAAGGGAAGCAAGTGAAACAAAAAAAAAAAAAGAAGAAGCAGACAGTGCATTGAAAATAAAACTACTTATACATTTTACCAGCAGGCTTTTGTGGGTGGTAACGGGACAAAACTTAAATATTGCAAGCGGGAGCTGGAGAAAATAATATATATTTTGCGAGAGCGGGACAAACCTTTGCAGGAGTGGGATCTGAAAAATGTCCTGTTTATCATGTTCATGTTTTTACCTGCTTGACAGGACCATACAAATTTGTGTATTTTGTATTAGAGCAGTTAAAATTTGGTGCTTTGAGTACAATTCTTCAATACTGCCCACTGGATGTTCAACATGGCACCTATTGACAAAGAACTCTCTGAGGATATGAGGAAGCCTCTTCTGAAGCTGGCTCACAAGAAAACCCAAAAACAGTTTGCTGAAGACATCCTTTCCAAGAGCATGAATTACTGAAACCATGTCCTGTGGTCTGATGAGACTAAGATACACTTGTTTGGCTCAGAACATGTCCAGCATGTGTGGTGACGCCCTGGTGAAGAGGATCAAGAAAACTGACCACAGTCAAGCATGGTGGTGGTAGCATCATGGTCTGGGGCTGTATAAGTGCGGTTGCTACTGGGAAGGCGCGGTTCATTGAGAGAAACATGGATTCCAACATGTACTGTGATATTCTGAAACGGAACATGATCACACTCCTTCAGGAACAACCCCAAGCATACTGCCAAGATGACAACTGCCTTGCTGAAGAAGCTAAAAGGTGAAGGTAATGGAGTGGCTAAGTATGTCTCCAGACTTAAACCCTATTGAGCACCTCTGGGGCATCCTCAAGCACAAAGTGGAGAAGCACCAAGTGTCTAATATTCAGCAGCTCTGTGATGAATTCCATCCCCAGTAGGATTAAGGCAGTGCTAGATAATAATGGTACTTAAACAAAATATTAACACCTTAAAATAAGTGAAATTTGTTCACTTAGGGTGACGTTTTTTTACCAGCTATTTTGACAATAATGGCGGTATGTTGAAACATTTTCAGAGGCTAGTAAATCTGTACTGCTATACAAGCTGCACATTGACTACTCGAAAATATACAGTTTCAGTTATAAGTTTCATTTCTGTAGTATTGTCCCTTGTGAAGATATGCTAAAATGGTTGCTGAAATGTGAGGGGTGTACTCACTTTTGTGAGATACTGTACATCATCCTTCCTCTCAGGGAAGGCCCACTCATGTGCCACAGCTGTCTGGGAGGCCCAGAGTCCCTACTACTCCTGCTGTTGTTGAAGATTGTTGCCCATCCAGTCTTCACAGGAAAACCTAACCCCTAATTGGGTTGCCCCTCTATTCTGCAGTAGATGTCGCTTAGCCTTCTTGTCCTGTTTCGGATGTCAATCAGCCCATCTGCTCTGATGTGGATGTTGCTCCCCCTTGATCTGTTGAGGTCACTGCTCAACCTTCCTGCTCTGCTAAGGATGTTGCTCACCCTTCTGGCTTCCTCCCTCTATCTAGCAGGCTTTATAATCATTATAATCAATGCTAGGAGCTCAGTGTGATGCTTGCCTGTTTTAATCCTGGTATCCAATAACAAGTATCTAATTATTAATTAGATAATTAATTAATAATAGTAATTATTAGCTATAAGTACACATTTTGTTCCTCACCCTCCTCAAAGCTACAGTCCATAGAGGATGCAGGTGGTGTTGTGGGATGTGTAGTGGGGGCTAATGTAGTGGTGCTTATGTCTGCACAGCTCCCACTCTCTCTGATGTAGATATCATCCAAGGCAATAACCCCTGCATCATATGGTGGCCGCTTGGCTTCGAACACAAGCTGTGGATCATTAGATTAAAGCATATGATGATAAGTAGATCTAAAGCAAGTTATCTTTGTGGATTGCAAACTGTGTCATACCTGGTATTGTTCTGTTGCTCCATAATCCAGTGCGATTTTGTGCCACACGTTGCCCTGAGTGCCAGTCTGATTCCACAAGAAGTGTAAAATGCCTGACTCGTTTACATACACAGTTATTGTGAGTTTGTCTGCAAAAAAACAAAAAACAAAAACAAGTACATTGCTATGAATTAATCAAGGTTTATAGTAGTGAAGATGCAGCACTTCCAAGAAGACAGATAAATTATGATTTTAGTGAAGTATTAGTGAAGATATAGTTTAGAACGTCTCCAGGTTACATATGTAACCCTGGTTCCCTGAGAGAACGAGATGCTGCGCCAACAACGCTTTGGGAAAGCTTCCGCGTTGTGAACGCTCTGAATGATGTGTGAAATCCATCCAATGGAAAGCGCAGCATCACCGGCGGGGTGACGTCACGACCAATAAGCTATAAAAGCACATGGAGTGAAGCCGGCTAGCTTCTGAAAAGGGAAGGAATCACTGCAGGGATGCCGGCAGTGTGGCCTGGAGACGCAGCGTTTCGTTCCCTCAGGGAACCAGGGTTACATACATAACCTGGAGATGTTCCCTTTCAGGAATTCGAGCTGCCTCAATGTTTGGCTGAACCAACCGGGTAGTTAACTGGATCCAATTGGTGCTGATCGCACCATACACTAAACAGGCACCATCTAGTGGCATACAACCCACTCATGGAGGGAGGCCCATAGAAGAATCCGACATGTCAGCTTATACAAGAGGTGCGAGTGCAGACCCTCCTGGTGGTTGATATAAGAGACCACTGATGTGTTGTCCGAAAGGACAAACACATGATGACCTCTGAGGTCCGGTAGGAAATGCTTCAGAGTTAGAAGCACGGTCAGCATCTCTAGGCAGATGATGTGCCACAGCAGATGGGGCCCTCCCCAAAGACCTTGGGCAAAGCGGCCCTGAGACAGGAACCTGGGATCTCTAAAGACATCTAAGGCACGGAATTATGCGCAGAATGTGCACAGCAAGCTCCCTCGGAAACCGACCTAACGTGCTCGGCTTCCAAGCAAGCGACGCACGGGCTGTCTTTTGTGCACAGTCACAACGATCGCATGCTCATTCTTTATTTTCTTACATTTTTCTACTTACAAAAACTTGTAAGGGGACAAACACACACAGAGCGCTTCATGAACAAACAGAAGCTGGTGCTGGGTTCACTCCATGTGCTTTTATAGCTTCCTGGTCGTGATGTTACCCTGCCGCTGATGCCACGCTTTCTATTCTTTCGATTGCTGCATATTGTAGCACTGCCCAAGTATTTGAATCTTTATAACATTTCCAAAAGTTATGTTATGTTTTTATGCAATGTTTTTTAGCATGTATTTGCTGTGATTGTACATACTGGCATTTAATCAGAATGGATGTCAGACACCTGCATACTTTGTGTATGTTTTTCTTTTTCGTTGGTATTTAATTACATTTTACTTGTTGTTATTCATTTGAAGCATACCATTTTGGCTCTAAATGTGTTTAAAATAAGTAAATTAGATACTGAGAAATGTTTAATTCATGCCATCAGCATGAATTAAACATTTCTCAGTATCTAATTTACTTCTTAAATTCAAAGTGGTCAAAATATAATTTTTTTAAAATCTGAATTTACCCATCAAGTAACTCTTTCTAATTAGATGGCAGCTACCAAACAGGAAGGGTTACAACGTGCTTCCTTCATAAAGGCATCTTTTTGAACTACTATTCATGCAATATCAGGTACCAGAATAACACAATGATTATTCCATTTCATGTTTGCAATGTATAAGAAGGATTCACATTTGAAACTGTAAATAAGTTATTACACATTTTTTTATATAACTCACTCTTGCCACTCAATCAGTGGTTAGCAGTCATGTTATAAACTATACTGTGCCATACTATATATAACAACACAGTTTTTTTTTATATACACAAAGCTTACCTATAGAAGGCCACATATCCATCCAGTACCAAACCTCTAGGCATGCATGGTCCACTGGCTGCATCAGCTCACTCTGAAGATAAGCTATTTGCTCATTGTTATTAGGCTTGGTATCAAAGGCCATGTAATGTCCTAAAAAAACAGATAAACTGTCAAAGATCCGGTTTTGTAAGATAGACTGATAACACTGCATGAGCTGGCCATAAACCTTTAAAACCTTCTTTAATGTTTTATCTCTGGTGTATGTCTTGGATATAGTTGTTGTTTATAAGAATCTATTCAGAGCCTTTTACCCAGATTTGAGTTAGTGGTGTGGTCCACTTTAGGTGCGAACATAGAGGCACTGGCTCCAGATGTCCAGATCCAGGCTACACTGTGGCTGCTTAGAGCACTACTTTCCCAATAACACAGGTCCATCTCAAAATCACACAGTCCTGAAGGGGAAACACACATATATACCAATATAAATATTCTAGAAATGTTCCTATTATCCTAGTATGCTGTACTATGAAAAATATATGTAATGCATTAGTATTGAAACATCATTGGAAATAAAAAATAAACAATTATTACAATTTGTATTGTATTAATGTATAGTATTGGTGGATGGTTTTTAACATACTATAGGGTTTAAGTATGAGTTCATACCATGAGGTGAACAGGGCCCATTTAATACACTCAGATCATCTATGGCAATGTCCATTAACTGACCTTCCCCAGCCACTGCTTCAAATCCGATCTGATAAACACAACATATGCTTGTTATTCTACTCACAATGTGAGTATATAATTTTGTCTCTAGATAGACAATGCAAATGTTTTTTTGTGTTACTTTTCAGTAAATACATTTTTAACAGGACAGTATTCCTTTTGAGCTTAATGCATCCCTTGAACTTACAATTAATCTACTATATAAATTAATCACATTTTTTCAAATAACAATTATGTTTTTATCTTGATTCTGATGCATACTCAGCATAAATAAGTAGCTGATAAGTAGGTTATATTCAGTTATACAGTACATATTATCATTGTTTATGACTGATCATTAAAATATATGACAGCCAGCTGGTCCTTATCACTCAGTAATTACTGATTACCAACTCAAGTTCATTGAGTTGATTGATAATCCACACCAATATACAGTCCTTCATACCAACATGTGAGAATAGCAGTCTGTTAGTAATGCCCCATTTGAACAAATCATGATGTAATCATAATGAAAACAAAATTAATGTTTAACCAAATAATATTGTGTGTACAGGTACCTGGTAAGGGCTGAGAGGGCTGAATACAGTGGCACGTCCAGGTCTCCACCTTTCCCCCTGATCTCCACTGCTGCTCCAAATGACTTGGGAGTTATGTGACTCATGCAGGTACACATTGAGCGTGCCCACATCTCTTCCACGCATATAAAACCAGAACATCCAGCATTCCTCACTCTCAAGACTTGGATCGTAAAATTGTGTCACCATGCGGCTTCGGCTACCTGTGGGCCTATCCCACAGCTGCGCACTCAAGTAGTAACCTTGAATATAAACAAAAGTCTTTTTTTAAGTTATTCAGTTCCAAGTTCCAAAAACATTACATTTAGGGACATACAAACTGAATACCTTAATAAATGCATTAGGCTTCAACTAAACTGTTAATATGTCCAAAGTTTGTTGATACCAAACCACAACACCCAATATGTGGTCTTGCTCCACACTGTTGCTAGAAAGTTAGAAGCATCCAAGTATGCTCTAATTGCTTTTATGCTAAGGTTTCCGCTTAATGTAACTGCCCAAAACAGAAAGCATTGCAAGCTCCAGAAATACAAGGCTTTATAAGGTTGGACTGAAATACCACAAATGTCCTGACCTCAACCCTACATGAATTAGAATGCTGACTGGTGCCAGACCTCCCCACATCAATACCTGACTTGATTAATGCTCTAATGCCTCATTGGGCACAAATCCCTGCAGCCCTTTGAATAAATCTAGGTGAAAGCCTTCCCAGAAGAGAAGAGACTGTTACTCTTCTCTTGATTACTTGAGATAAAATGTGCTAATGTATCTTATATGCACACTATTTGGATTACCAGAACTAAGCGAAATGTATTTGCTTGCTTTAAAAGAATTCGCTCAATCTGTATTTGTTTACTTTAGAATAATTATATTTAAAGCATCTTTGGAAGACTATTTCAAAATGTGGATTGTACTATGCATTTATTTTTTATTATGACCTTTCTCACCTTGTCTCCAAAACATCCCTCCTGTGCGGTTCCTCTAATAAGCTCATTTCTAATCCTGTCCATCGTCGTCACTCGCAATGAAAATATCAGCATTTTTAATTTTCAATTTCAAAGCATCTCTGCCTTGTCCAGCCCCGCCTCCTGTCCTATTGTAAATGCCACTGTCTTCAAACCATACAACATAGCAGGCTAAGTCCTATAAACTTTCCTTTTCACTCTTGCAGATACACATTTTTCTTTTTTTTGTCTATTTATACTCTCTTTGTCCATTGATTACATTCGGCTTCTGCCTGTCACAATGCAGTCAGACTTCTTTACTGCCTAAAGTTACTGTATAATATAATAAAGTTTAGCATTGCACTCTGACAAAATAAAGCAACAGTCAAATGCATTCTTGCTGTTAAAATATGGATTAGGCAAATTTTTTCTTACCTTGGTCAGTGCCAAGAGTGTGGTCCTTGCTTGGACTTGTAGAACCAGCAGCCTGCATTCCTGTGGTTCTGACCCAGGGGTAGTCAGCTGTAAGGTCATGTTCTAAGCCACAAAGAGAGCTCTGGAACGTACATTCTCTCTCAGGTGGACATGTTCCATTTACACTGCTAGAGACCTGCACTTCATCCAAAGCTATACTACCGTCAGTGCCTCCCAAGATAGCCTCAAAGATGAACTACACACATAAACAGACAGACAAACACACACACACACACACACACACACACACACACAGAAAATGTCAAACTTCAATTCACTGTCTTTTCCAACTGTGATTATATATAGTGAAATTTAAATACTATACCTGTACTGGACTGTCATTGGCCGCAAAGCTAAGGTCTGCAAAGCGCCATTTGTTACCCTGTGTACCAGTCCTTGTCCACATAACTTTCTCTGTACCGTTAGCATTCTTAGTAATAAATCTGAGAGACCCTGTGAACCCCAGAGGAAACCTTTTAATCTCAATGATTTTATAGAAATTTTAACCATGTACAGTACACAGATAGGAAAAGTAGTGAAATTTATTTCATTACAGGGCCAACCAGTATACAGTGCTAATGTGGAAATTAATCCCAATTGGCTAATTAAAATACGAAAATATTATGGCTGTATATTAGTAAAACAACAGCTCATTTTCAATAGCACCATTAAACTAATACACATGTTTCCATTCTATATGGTAAAAAAATCTAAATGTACCAGTCATTCTCGCTAGCATAACCATCTCTAATTTATCACTCAGGTAATATAATCATTACTCACCAATGCTGGGACCATAAATATGGTACCAAAAGCTGACACATTTGGCTTGCTGGGGATAACTGATTAGTCTTGCTGCTTGTGATGGGTTTGAGGCCGTTTTTGTTGCAACAAAGATATAATAACCTAAAAGAATGTTAAGCATTTTAAACCCTGTACATTAAACTCATAAAAAGCTGAATTGGATATGGAAAATGATGGGCAAAAATGTTTTACCAGAACCAGTTGTTTGGTCATGTCCTGGTCCCTGGTTGTCATATGATGGTTTTTGACCCTTGGTCCGCTCCCAGATGAGATTCTCAGACTGGTCTAGGTACCAACCACATGTGTTTCTTTCAAAGTCACAGCTGAGCTGGTCTGAGCCTGGAGGAATATGCCCTTCTGCACAGGCTATCAATGCAATGTCATCAATCATTATATCTTGTTTTCCAATATATGTTGGATCAACAGAAAACACCATCTGTACACAAATGCACGTACAGAGAATAAAAGATAATGACGATGTCTGATGCATGTAGCAAAGATAACAAATGATCTTCCGATAAAAAAATGAGCTATAAATCATGAATCAGCAATAAACAGAAATACATAGATCAAAAATCGATTAATGTTTGACACCTTGGATCCTTTAGGACGATTTCCAACTCTTACAGTCGTATTCACCCAAACTTTAGTCTGCCCCAGCTTAATCTCCCACAAAATCTCATTAGTGTTCAGGCTTAGTTGAAAATGAGAGGCTGTACCAACAGGATCATGAAGATGATACCAAAAGCTACAACATAAGAAAAATCAAAAATACTGTAGTATTACCAGACAATAAATAGTTTTACTTAGTGTTGATGTTATTATATTTACCTTATCTGGCACCCAAGTGCAGTGTGCTGAGGGAAGGAAAACTCCAAAACTGCCTTTGAGAAAATCCCACTCTTCTCACCCTTTACATGCATGACCTGACCTATACAAGAAACATATGCACATATGAAGCTTCATATATATGCATATTCAGCTTCAGTACCATTTAGTTTCCATATAAGCATGAAGTAATGGTTCATAATTACTCTGTACCCCATGGTGTTCCAGTGGTATGGTCCACACCCGGGATGCTGCTGACGTTTGCTTTTTCAAGCCTCCATCGAAATTCATCCTTACTGATATCTTTCCATCCACAAGCATCTGTCTCAAAATCACAAGAACCTGCAGATACAGGGGTACACTTTGTATAAAGCATTTAAACAATATATTTCATTATTATTAGTAAGGAATAAATGCAAAAGATGAATAATATGAATCAAATATTATAAGAAGGAGTAATGTAGTTAATAGAAAGGAATATATGTCATACCATTGAACTCTTGGTCTGAGCCACCAGTAAAGCTGACACTGAAATCATGCACTTTCTGAAAAGACTTATGGTTCTGCAAAACAGCCTGTGATTGTCCAGCAAAGCAGATAGCTAGAGCTAGGACAACGAAATGGAAAATACACACATTTTTATGACAAAGCTCACTTAATATTTCAGATTTGCAACTTAAGTTGGCACTGTAAATTCAACCCATCCTTGATCCCTGTGTCCTGATTTTTTCACCTTATTATATAGCACTTGAATCCACATATCCTATCATTTTTCACAGTGAATCAGACGTTAATTTGTTATAAAAAAAATATATATATAACACACACACACACACACACACACACACACACACACACAGACATATATATATATA
>JAAIIK010000072.1:860428-882314 GCA_014706435.1 Silurus glanis | reverse complement strand
TATTTTTTTTGGTAATTCCATATGCTCTTCACATGGTATAAAGTTGAAGCTGACCATTGCTAATTCATATAACATTAGATTGGGTCGGAAACAATATTTTAAAATCCTGCATACTTTTATACAACATGGTATTTGTCAGGGATCCACCTGCCACGCCCCCCTTTTGTGGCGCTCATCCCTACACTCTCTCTGGAGCTCCAGGCTTAACGATGCGCACCTGAAGCTCATCATCACTCCACCCCCGCTCCTACATAAACCCCTCACTCACATTCACTCCCCGTTCGTTATTGTATGTGTTGGACTTTACGTGCGGGTTATGTTTTCGCGTTCCGGTTTTCACACAGGACTCCTCTTATCCGTTCCATTCGGACTCCAAAATCCCGTACCGGCTGCGCTTCTCCTCCCCGCGCATCTCGGGTCTGCTACGCTTCTCCCAAAGCGCACCTCGGACTCTCTCTCAACCGAAGGACTGCCGTGTTTGTGTGTGCTTGTGTGTATCTCTCTCTCTCACACTTGTAATTAAAACCCGAGCAAGCTGCACTCCGGCTTCCGCCTTTTGTTTCGCTCGCACCCTGACAGTATTGCAATGAAGAGATCCTTATCAGTAATGTTTTTCTCCTAGTGCTTGATTTAACTGTGATGTCTAGGAAAACCTTTAAACTTGATGTAGCTGATTTAGTGGACTATAGACTTTTCCACTCCCTGCCAGCAGAAGTCACACTTGCATTTTAGCATGACCTCAGACACTTGCACCCACTTGTGGCTCATCTCCCAGTTTATTATCATTATATTAGATTATAATGTTTATGAAGTTTATGGACATCCATTCATTGAAAAACATTGCTGATATCTATATTGTCTAAGTTCTCGTCTTTTTAACTGTTCTGTCTTTTTTTGTGTGAACCCTGAATTACGAATTGTGTACAAACCCTGTGCATACAGATAGTACGAAGCAATTTAAAGGGGTTTTTTTTAGGTGTGGGATACATGTTGAATGCCGCTCTCCTGTCAAAGTGTACAGAAGCAAACAGAGTCACTGTACGCAATGTTTCAGTTTAAACAAAGTAGATTGGAGAATTATTGCATGATTATTAATATTTAAAATCCTATCTATCTGAATAAATGGCTTCAACCAAGTTTTCACATTAATAATATTACTAATTAGCACTCATTTTGAAAAGGTGCCTGAAATCAAATATCTATTTAAAACTCCTGTAACAAACGCTGGTAGCAGAAAATCTTGTATTAAAGAGTCTAATGACTTTCATTTCTATGCGGTCATACGATGGCACGTTTTGAGAATGGCAGTTCTGCCTGTGCTAGAGCTTCCTTGTCGTCTGGGCCCCTAGGCGAAATTCCTATTGTCACTAACACCCCCCACCCCACAACCATGCTCCGTAAAAGGTTAAATACATTTAATAATCATTGCGAAACTGCATGAATTCAGGTATGCAAACATAAACTGTATATTAAATTTCAGAAGCAAACTGGTTTTTCAGTTGTTCTTTATAATTGTCCCATATGAGCAAACCAGTGGCAAATGTGGCAATGTAAAACTTCCTGAGTTGAATGGCATGAGGAGAAAACCTTGAGAGAAACCAAAAAAATCTGGGTGGTACCAAATGTCCATTCATTACATTTCAATCATTTTTAAGTAATAGGCCATTGATTGGACCTGTAGTCCTGATCCATTATAGTAGACTGCTGAAATTAATTGTTCACCTACAGATACAAATGACTTTCAGTTGCCAGAGATCTAGAATATTTGTAAATATGAATAAAACACTTTCACTTGACATATATAACAATGAGCCTGCTAGTTATACCAAGATTATGGAGCTGGGATAAAAAACATTGATAATGTGTTTGAACTCAATTTACATATTACTAACTAGCAGTTTATTTTTTTGCTGTTTAAAGTGCATGAATATTTATATCATATCATTATCTCCTTTATGTAACCCAACTGTTATTTACAAAATAAGCAAGAAATCTACATCTTATATATTTGATTTGATAATTTATTTCAAGCATTGTGAATTTTGCCTAAGAATACCTTCTGCAAAACTGCATCTACAATCTAGACACCAAAAATATACATCAAAGCACACAAAGCCATTTTGCCTTACCAAGCAGTGGAAAGAACAAGGCTGACATTCTGAGCAAAGAGTAGTGAGAAGGACACTGAGCATAAGCATGTCTCTATGACCAAACTCTTTATCTAAACAATCTCTAATCTTAATAATGCTTTGCTGCAAGAGTCCACTGCACACACGTTCACCTGAAATATTACTGTCCTTGTCTTTGTAGTTGTAAACACACACACACACACACACACACACACACACACACACTTGAGGTTGAGGGTAACATATTCATTCAACTTTGTTCTGTGGAACATGATTACACAAGTGTTACAACCGCGATTATCATCACCATCATTTCCGCTCACAAAAAAAGGTAAAAAAAAAAAAATAAAAAAAAAAGGCTGGCACCAAGCAAGCTGTTTGCTCTTACAATAAATGAAGGAAGGGAAACTTTGAATGGGGAAGTGACTCTGCAAATTCCATTATTCTCTTCAGTGTCACAGATATCCTTATTTTTTTTTTTTTTTAATCACTTTTGTTGTTTGAACATACAGAGTTTACAGTTCACTTTATATCTTTCTGATTTGGGTGACATTTTAAACAGATACCTGAATCTCTAGCATGTAATAGGCTAAGATACACATAGACACGCACACACAGCTTTGACCTTTGCTCTGACTGATTACTGGTGTGCATTTGTTTTTGGTCTATTATACAGAATTATGTAGTATAATAGACCTAAAACAAATTATTTAGCATTGGCAGTATCAGGCAAGGCAGTAAAATACATTGTATTCAACTGAATTCAATTAAATTGTTTCAGAATCTTTAGCAAAGTTTGATGTTGTAAGGTGTGTTTTTTTATGTATAGATGTATATGTTTATGCACATATGTGACGATAGCACATAAATAATTAGTTACTGTGAAAGTCTAAAATACCAGGCTTAGTAGCAATGAGGGTAAAAGTGATAATAATAATTAATTATCCTACTAAACGCTATATGCGACAGGAATTGATAAAAAGGGAATCCAGGCTTCTAAGAAAAATTATTAATTGCATTACTGCAAACTTGCGTAACTGCAGGACCAGTTCTGCCAGGCTGGTGAGAAAGAGGAAGACATTATTGTGGGAATGAAAAGCGTTTCATTATTATGGGAAAGAAAGGCACTTTTTTTGCTAGATGTGCCAATTCTTATATACTCATCCACCCACCTAACCAACTACCACCCTTAGACCTTAAACTATTTTTTAAAGGCTTATATTAACACTTTTGTTACCCAAAAAAGGGAAATATTGAAGAAATGCAGGTGGCAGGTGTGACAATAATCCACCATAGATTAGAGCAATGTATGTCTTTAGGTTACATATGTAACCCTAGTTCCCTGAGGGAATGAGACGCTGCATCAAAACGCTTTGTCCAGGCTCTGAATCACGTGTGAAATCCGGCCAATAGGCAAATCGTGATGTAATCGGCCAGTTTTCGGGAAAACCAGAAAGCTACAAAATGGGTGAGTGATGGAGCGACATTAGGTTCTGGAAAAAGAGAAGGTAAGAGCCGCAGGGATGCAGGGAGTATGGACTGTTGACGCAGCATCTCGTTGATGTTGATGCAGCATCTCGTTCCCCCAGGAAACTAGGGTTACATACGTAACGTAGAGATGTTCCATTTCAGGAACTTGGTCAGTAGAGAGTCCAGCTGCTAAAAACTGTGCCCCCTCAGGGGCCACAGCCATAGCTTTCATAACTCTTTTCAGAACTCCCAGGAGCAGCGTGATAGAGGGGAAAGTCGTGCAGATGTGGCCGAGGTGTCCAGCCTCGCATGAGATACATACAACCTGCATGAGATGCATACTCATTATTTGCACCACTCCTCGTAGGCTGTAAGCCAGTGGTACTGCTCGTATTTACTGGAATGGAAGTGGCAAACAAACCCTTTCCCATGCTGAGACAAGCTAGCTAGCTTTGGGGTTGGCCGACCTCTCTACACGATGTCTAGCTTTTCTGGGAAATGTTTTTTTAAGTATGTCCCAGACCAAATCAATTTCTCTTTCTCCGAAGGTATAAAAAAGTCTAACTCTAATGTATTAATTTGTGCAGAGCGATACAGACGTGTTTTGCCGGTCAAACTTGGCTGTAAAAGTTTCCCTCTGACTAACCAATCCGAGGACGGAAAAATGCTGACAGTATTCGCCTCATACTGTGAGGCGAATTTGAAATCTGATTTGTTACAGAGCTAATTCTTAAGGAGACAGGCCCTGGCCAGATTAGATTATCACGGCAGCACATAGAAGCTGAAATCTGATTTGACAAAAAATCGTACATCCACATACACGTACTGGAAGCAGTGCAGCCAAGAGAACTGCTACGAAATGAAGAGAAAAAACTGTTGGGAATAAATGAATACAATTTCATGGAACAAATATTAGAATTTAGGTTGTTAATGTAGGTAGTGATAGTGTTCAGGCTGGCAGAGAATGCATTGCTGGCCCTGATCGCCTGCCACTAATTATTATTATTATTATAATAATAATTATTATTATTATTATTAGTAGTAGTAGTAAACCCATTAGGGTTGCACATGCCAATGCACTCTTAATGCCAGTCCCAAGCCCGGATAAATGGGGAGGGTTGCGTCAGGAAGGGCATCCAGCGTAAAACATATGCCAAATCAAATATGCGGATCAGGAATCAGAATTTCATACTGGATCGGTTGAGGCCTGGGTTACCAACGACCGCCACAGGTATTGGTAGCCAACAGGGTATCGGTGGAAATTGGGCTACTGTTGACGAAGGAGGAGACGGAGAGGAGGAAGACGTCTACAGAGACAGCAGAAAATGGAGAAGTGTTAACGGACGAGGTCAGACAGACGTCCATGATGTTTACGGATGATATTGTTATTTGTGGTGAGAGTAGGGAGCAGGTTGAGAAAAGCCTGGAGAGGTGGAGATATGCGCTGGAGAGAAGGGGAATGAAAGTCAGTAGGAGTAAGACAGAGTACATGTGCGTAAATGAGAGGGAGGGCAGTGGAGTGGTGCGGTTGCAGGGAGAAGAGGTGGAGCAGGTGAAGGAGTTCAGGTACCTGGGATCAACAGTGCAAAGTAATGGAGAGTGTGTTAGAGAAGTGAAGAAAAGAATGCAGGCAAGGTGGGGTGGGTGGAGAAGAGTGTCAGGAGTGATTTGTGATAGAAGGGTATTTTTGTGTTTTAATGAATTTACAATCCATTGAATATGTTTGCATGTTTGCATGCAGGTAAGGGTTGGTACATTAAATGTTGGTACTATGACTGGTAAAGGGAGAGAGATAGCTGATATGATGGAAAAGAGAAAGGTAGATATGTTGTGTGTTCAGGAGACCAAGTGGAAAGGGAGTAAGACCAGGAAAAATGGAGGTGGGTTTAAACTGTTCTATCATGGTGTAAATGGAAAGAGAAATGGTGTAGGGGTGATTCTGAAGGAAGAGAACAGTAAGAATGTAGTGGAGGTAAAGAAAGTTTCTGATAGGGTGATGAACGTGAAGCTGAAAGTTGAAGGGGTGATGATAAATGTCATCAGTGCTTATGCTCCACAAGTGGGTTGTGAGATGGAGGAGAAGGAAAAATTCTGGAATGACTTAGATGGAGTGGTAGTGTCACCCAAATGAGGATGGGTTCCCCTTTTGAGTCTGGTTCCTCTCAAGGTTTCTTCCTCATAACATCTAAGGGAGTTTTTCCTTGCCACAGTCGCCATGGCTTGCTCATCAGGGATAAATGCACACCATTCACCTTGACTGTTGATTTCTGTAAAGCTGCTTTGAGACAATGTCTGTTGTGAAAAGCGCTATATAAATAAACTTGACTTGACTTGACTTGGTAGATGGTGTACATAGGAATGAACGATTGGTGATTGGGGCAGACTTTAATGGGCATGTAGGTGAAGGGAACAGAGGTGACGAGGAGGTGATGGGTAGGTATGGGCTTAAGGAGAAGAATGTGGAAGGGCAGATAGTGGTAGATTTTGCTAAAAGGATGGAAATGGCAGTGATGAACACTTATTTCAAGAAGAAAGAGTAGCATAGGGTGACGTATAAGAGTGGCAGGGGACAGTGTAGCTAGACACATCGGATGGTGGTCTGTAGGATGGTTATGGAGGTGAAGAGGAAGAGGAGGAGAATGAGGCCTGAAAGAAGAATAAGATAGTGGAAACTAGAGGGGGAAGACTGTAGTATGAGATTCAGGAAAGAGGTCAGACAGGGTCTCGGTGGCGGTGAAGAGGTGCTGGATGATTGGGAAACTACTGCAGAAGTGATAAGGGAGACAGCAGGAAAGGTACTTGGTGTGACATCTGGAAATAGAAAGGAAGACAAAGAGACGTGGTGGTGGAATGAGGAAGTGCAGGAGATCAGAAGGAGAAAGATGTTGGCAAAACAGAATTGGGATCGACAGAGTGATGAGAAAAGTAGGCAGGAGTACAAGGAGCAGGTAAAGAGGGTAAAGAGGGATGTGGAAAATGCATATAAGGAGCTGTATGAGAAGTTGGACACTAAGAAAGGAGAAAAGGATTTGTACCGATTGGCCAGGCAAAGGGCTCCAGCTGGGAAGGATGTGCTACAAGTTAAAACAATAAAGGATGGAGATGGAAATGTGTTAACTCGGAGGAGAGTGTGTTGAAAAGATGGAGGGAATATTTTGAGCAGCTGATGAAGGTGGAAAATGAGAGAGAGAAGGTTGGATCGTGTGGAGATTGTGAAGCAGGAAGTGGATAGGATTAGTAAGGAGGAAGTGAAAGCAGCCATTAAGCGGATGAAGAGTGGAAAGTTGGTAGGACCCGATGACATACCGGTAGAAGCATGGAGATGTTTAGGAGAGATGGCAGTGGAGTTTTTAACAAGATTGTTTAACAGGATTTTGGAAGGTGAGAGGATGCCTGAGGAATGGAGAAGGAGTGTTCTGGTACCAATCTTTAAGAATAAGGTAGATGTGCACACTTGCAGTAACTACAGGGGAATAAAGTTAATCAGTCACACCATGAAGTTATGGGAAAGAGTAGTGGAAGCCAGGCTGAGAGAAGAGGTGAACATCTGTGAGCAGCAGTATGGTATCATGCCGGGGAAGAGCACCACAGAGGCATTATTTTCCTTGAGAATGTTGATGGAGAAGTATAGAGACGGTCAGAAGGAGTTGCATTGTGTGTTTGTGGATTTAAAGAAAGTGTACGACAGGGTGCCAAGAGAGGAGTTGTGGTATTGTATCAGGAAGTCAGGTGTGTCAGACAAGTATGTGAGGGTGGTGCAGGACATGTATGAGGATAGTGTGACAGCAGTGAAGTGTACAGTAGGAACGACAGACTGGTTCAAGGTGGAGGTTGGATTGCATCAAGGATCGGCTCTGAGCCCTTTCCTGCTTGCAGTGGTGATGGACAGGTTGAGAGTAGGGAGAAGGTTGAGAAGAGCCTGGAGAGGTTGAGATATACGCTGGAGAGAAGACGTTTTGGAGACAAGGTGAGGGAGGCTCGATTAAGATGGTTGGACATGTGCGGAGGAGGGACATGAGATATATCGGTAGAAGAATGCTGAGGATGGAGCCACCAGGAGGGAGGAAAAGAGGAAAGCCAAAGAGGAGGTTTATATATATATATATATATATATATATATATATATATATATATATATACACACACACGTAATTTTTTTTACTTGGTTTTTTTTATGTTTTAATAAATATACAATCCATTGAATATGTTTGCATGTTAAGTCTGTGAGCGTACTTTATGGTTTGGATATTGTTGCCTTGTCACCTTTGAACCAAAAACCTTTACAAAAAATAAGCGCAAGAGGATAGAGAGTGCTGGAAGTTATTCAGGAAGGAAATAAAAAAGAGCAAGACCTTCTGCCTTGCAAGATTGCAAAACTATGTCCACATGGACATTGCTATCATGATTTACGTGCACAGTATTTGGGACCAAATACCAAACAAACAAAAAAAATCATGACAACAGATTTGGTTCAAAGGTATACTTCCTTGCACCCTTCAGTATGCAAAAACATTGTACAGCTGGGCTTTGTGAAATCAGTAAAATCTTAACCAAGAGAAAACAAAGAGGGCCTTCTTATCAGCTTTTGTACTGAAGTGATTCATTGATGTGATTAAGTGTGTATGGATGCATTGTAATTAATGACTTATACCAGAAACAGGTCTTTGGTTTTCAGATAGTGCTCACATCAAAATCGGACAAAAAGTATAGCATTATATAATATTTTTTCATTTGACATTAATCTTTTAAGTACATTAAGAGTAGGCTCTATTTGACCTTCAGTGTTCAAACTGTTTTAAATCAGATATATTATGAACAGGGATTGATATGCATTAGTTTGAAATAATAAAAAAAATATGTTCTGCAAGAATTGCAATTTGGGAACAGTGTGGTTTTCAGAGTACAATTTTGATTGTTTGACATCATGGTGACATGGGCAGAGCCTTCTATCTAAAAAAAATTATGAAACCTTCTTTTGTAATTTCTTTAACGTGGAACTGAAAGCAGACTATGTTTCAAAAAACATATTTCACACACTAATCCATTTTTTTTCCCAAACACTACAGTTCCTCAGAATAAATGAATCATAAATTGACACTGGTCATGTGCATTCTGTTTTTGCTGATGGAAAAGTTGTATATAAAGGTCCTTAATAAATGTGTGCTTTTCACAACAAATGATTAGACTTCTCTGTAAACTCTGTTTTCTCTGTAAACATAAATTTGCAAACCAAATGTTATTGTTAAAACTATGACATCATCTTAATAGTTTTGGGTAAATGATATTAGACAGTGGATTTTTTTTAACTTCCTTTTAGTTAATTTTGATATGACGGAAATACTTTTACTAGGACCACATGTAGCTAGGAGTAAGCTTCCTTATTGCATAGCATCTCTGAATGGTATTTTTGTTTCATCAAGATCAACAGTAAATGACCTCGGTGTGACCACTGACTCCAGCAGCAGTAGCAACACTTTCTATTCCATTCTACATTGGCTCCTAGTCAAATCCCTCTTTGATTAAAAAAAAAAAAAACACTACTGATATATAAAGCAATGAATGCTCTGTGAACTTTTTTGTGATTTATTATATTCCATGTCTTATTTCAGTCAAAAGATGCAGGTTAGTAGTGGGAACCTTAAATAGTAAAGACTATTTGTGGAAACCTTTTGTGAATACTTTTTTTTAGGCAAATTGTCAGATCTGGAGGATCACGGTTATAGAGTGTTTAGGTGAACTGCAATGTCCACATCCTTAAACATCTATAACTAAATATGCCCTTGTTCTTATTGATGTTGAATGCTCCAGTGTTTAGAAGAAATCAATCTCTTTAATTGTAATCGTAAATTCACTGCACTATTGGAATATAAAAGTGTGGCATTTATCAGTCCTTTAAATGTAGTAGATTTTTCTGTCATGCTGCTAATTCAGCACTTTTTACATTTTGCAAGTCTTGGAAAAGAGGAAGTACATGCCCATGTTTTTTTCCACATTTCCTGTGAAAGAACTTTTGACACATTTTATCACTGTTTTCCTGTGAAAGAGCTTTGGTTTGCATTACTGACTGTGTGTGTGTATATATATATATATATATATATATATATATATATATAAATGTAAATAATTTTTGGTGTGGCCAGCCTTGGTTTTCAATTCTTTCATTTGCACACTTTATACACTTGCATAAATTCAGGAATATTGTAGGATCACGGTCAGGTGTATGATTAACCAAATATAGCAAGCAGGTGCTAAAGATTATCAATTTTGTATTTTCGTTGAAATACAGTGAATAACTGAAACAGACCAGCTGTGTAGGGGGCTTAACCTTGGTGAGGAGCAGCCAAAATCTACTACTAAGTTTTTTTATTTGGCTGGAGCAAAAGACAAGTATTTTGCTGAAGTGTTGGAGAGCAATACAATAATGAGTGTCTGCAGGCAACAGTAAGGCATAGTGGAGGTTTCCTGCAAGTTTGGGGCTTCATTTCTACAAATTAAATTGAAGAATTGGTCTTATTCGAGTATTAGTTTTGCCCCCACAGAGTCCTGATCTCAGCATCATTAAGTCTGTCAGGGATTACATAAGGAGACAGAAGGATTTGAGGCAGCCTGCATCCACAAATATATATGGTTAATTCTCCAAGGTGTTTGGAACAACCTACCTACCGAGTTCCATTAAAAACTGTACCTAAAAGTGCAAGTATACCTAGAAGAATTGATGATGTTTTGCAGGCAGTGGTGTTAGGCAACACAACATATTGTTGAAAGCATTCTTACTTAAAATGTCTAAAACTTTTGCACAATACTGTGTGTTTGTGTGTGTTTATATTTATATTATATTTTATTTATATTTTTACATTATATATTATATATATATATGTGTGTGTGTGTGTGTGTGTGTGTGTGTGTGTGTGTGTGTGTGTGTGTGTGTGTGTTTGCACTCATTCTATTTACCGATAGTCATGTATTCCAATTCTTGTAACTGAAAAAAAGGTAGAATTTGCAATTAAAACAACTATTTGTGCAATAACTAGGAATTCATTATGTTTTGTCGTCTTCCCTGAAGCCAATTGGTTTTATGATGAAATCAGTCACGAGAAATACATGTGTCATAAGATGTGTGCTCTGCTAGATAAACAGTCACTGGTGCCAAACTGACATTCTGCAACTTGGACAAAGGCAGGTTTGACAGAGGAATTAGCTTGTGTATGGTTGGAAAAGATGATGAAAGCCAAGAGGATGAAAATAACTACTGTTATTGTACTTCTGCTTCAGATATTTCATTTTTTTGCTCATGCAGGTAAATTGCTTCTTTCTTTAAATTATAATCACAATGTTAATTAAATTAAAATAAATAAAGCATTTATTTAAAGTCCTAAAAGCACATATCTATTATAAATTCATAGAAACAATGGTTATTAAATTGAATGAACAGTCTAACGTACTTCACTTTTAACTTGTATTAAATTACATGATGAAAAATGTATCAACTGTAGCAACACTGCAAAAAAAAAAAAAAAAGAATGTAAACAAAGGACAAAACATACAAAGTGCTACTGTTTTTATTTCACAGATGGATTTTTTTTGCTCTACAATGCACATAAGAATAGATGCCTGACAGACAACCTGCAATGGTTAGACACGTGTAACCCTTTTAGCCAAAAACAGCAGTTTCTCTGGACTTCTGAGGACCGAATTTTTAATGTTGCACAGAAAAAATGCCTTGGCATTGGGAGCAGGAAGGAGGGTAATAAACTGCAGTGGTACATCTGTAATGCTAAACATGACCTCCAAAAATGGCAATGCAGGAACAATTCTCAGTTCAGTGTGAAGAACGAGTCATTGTACTTGTCCCTTCAAGGAGAAACTTATTCTCTGACACTGTCCAAAAAACAGGATGAAAAGAGCCAGTGGACAATACATGGAACAACAGACAACATTTGCTCTCAACCATATGAAGGTATTACACAAAAATTTTTTTTTTTTTTTTTCTGGATTAAATTTGCTATCAATTTGCAAACACTCACAAACTATAAAATTATTTTCACTTCATACGACTGCATAAAAAATAGGGCATGGTTTTAGAGCTCAATTATCATATGTGTTCACAGACACTGAAACTGATTTGATAGTTGACTAATATTGATTATTTATTAGAAGTATTTCTTGTTTTGTGTCAGCATGAAAGCTTTAAAGCTTTTTTTCAGTCAAGTAAACATTAAGTCCTGCACAAGTAACATTGTTAATTAATCATGTTGAGTTTAGTCTTTGTGAAGGCTGATTTGACTGATTTGCTCATTGGAATGTTGATTCTGGTAGAAACTACAGTATTAATACTTTAAACTGAAATGATAATATTTTGTATTTTCTGTAGCTGTTTTCTAAACTGTCTTAGTTATTTTCTAAAATGTAAATAAAATGTACTTGTAAACAAGACAATTTCTAGTTAATGGTTTCATGTAAAGAATTTAACACTTTAATATCAATATGATGTTTTTGTGGGGAAAAGAACACACCTTTTATTTAATATATTTCACTAAAATAAAATGTTATATGTATTTCTACTATACAAAAGATTGTACACTACATTAAGTTTGTATATGCAATAGTCCAAACTTACAGACTTAGAGACTATATATACCTACTAAATTGTAAAATATTTTATTGTAAAGTTCCGATTTAAAAGGTACTATTGAGAGAAATTGAGCAACAGCTACTCTTTTCTGTGTATCCACAGAATTATATTCACTCAGAGGAAATGGTTTTGGTCGTCCATGCAATTTTCCATTCAGATACCAAAATAAATGGTATTCAGACTGCACAACAGATGACTCTCCACATGTACGCCCATGGTGTGCAATCGAAAGTATTTATGAAAATAATCAGCTCTGGGGTTATTGCCCGACACGTCAAATAGGTACAGTTATGTTACTTCACACAGTTACACTATATCTATATATATATATATATATATATATATATAAATACAGATTGATCTGTTTTCAGATGACTTCTGGACCAAGAACCCTCTGACAGGCAACTATTACCAGATAAACAAAGATTCTGCACTTACCTGGTATCAGGCCAGGCAAAGCTGTCAGCAGCAGGGGGGAGACCTGTCGAGCTTCACTGAGGCCCATGAGCAAGCCCTCATTTCAGGTAGTTTCTGATCATGCACTCATTCCAGAGCAGCTAAATACGATTTAAGTGTGGTTACTGGACAGGCAATTTCATGATAGATAATACCCCGGCTTACTGTTTGCTGTCTAAACAACGCTTACAGAGCTTGAACGTACAAGTCAAGTCAAGAAGATTTTATTGTCATTTTAACCTGATATAGTTGATGCAGTACACAGTGAAATGAGACAACGCTCCTCCACAACCCTGATTCTACATAAAACAGCATAAAACAACATAAAGCTACATAACAAAAAAAGCATAGCGCGAAGAACTAAAGTAAGTTGTCCACGCCACATAAAGAGCATCATGTACAACCTGGTGCAAAAGACAACACAAGACAGTGTAGGATAAATACACAAAACACAAAATAGCGCTGCCAGTAAACCTGCGTATTACAGTATATTCTGTGTATTATACAGTGCAGTTTGCAAGAGAGAACTGGATACAGGAGTGTACTTGTAAATAAACACAAAATGTAAACATAAAAGTTTGTGCAAAACAGCAATAGCAGCAGTCAAATGGATGTGCAAAAACAGCATGTTAACAGTGGTGAAATAATAAAAGAATATAATATGGGTGGTACTGAAGACATGGATGTGTGAAATGAGTATGAGTGTGTGTGTGGGTTCAGATCTGTGGCAGTTCAGTGTGTGTGTGTGTGTGTGTGTGTGTGTGTGTGTGTGTGTGTGTGTGAGTTTCAGTTCAGTTCAATGCTTTAGTTCAATCCAATGCTTAAAGTCATTGTCTTATATATAGTGAAGTTGGTTGCAACTAACATTGAACTATGAAATTGTAGCCATGTTGTTTCAGTATTCTTTTTACCTGGAATAAGTTTCCAACATTCCTTGCTTAGTAACAACCCCACATTATTAAGTTACCACTTCCATGTTTAACTGTGGGTGGGATGCAGTGTGGTAACATCTTCTCTCCATCTTACATACATTCTTCTGTCACATTTAAACTCATCTGTCCACTCACATTTACTTCAGACTAGGTGTTTTTTCCAGTACAGTAATGGACACATCAAAATAATTGAAAAGTCAAAGTAATATATTTTAGCCATGGTTTTGCCATAAAAAAATTATTTTATTCAAATAGGTTTGATTCAGGGAAATGGCCCAGCATTGTGGACAGGTTTAAACAGTTTAGGCACATCAAGTGGATGGCACTGGGTCAACGGAAAACCATTACGTTATTTGAACTGGCTCAGTGGTGAGTATTTCGCTGCAAAATACAGTCCCTGTATGAACAAACCATGAATATTTAGTATCATGTTTGCCATAATACATTTAATCTGTGAATTTATTCATTAATTTCTTCTTTTTTGCTCTGAAAAAAAGGGCAGCCATCATCTCTACTAGGTCATAGCTGTGGGGCGATAAATCAGGAATCTGATTCCAAATGGTCCACTGATGTTTGTTCAGTGAAACATGGGTATATCTGCCAAAAAGACCTCTCCACTCCAACTATTCCACCAGGTAATATTTGTCTTTAATATAAATTCATTTATTTCCTAAAACATAGTTTGTCTTTTGCTTGGCCTGTTGTTTTACATGTCATTTTGTGCAGTGGTGCACACAGGATCTTGCCCCAGACCATGGATCCCTTACTTAGGTCACTGCTACTATCTTAATCGCAACAAAAAAACATGGTTGGAGGCAAGAGATGCCTGTCGGCGCGATGGTGGAGATCTTCTGAGCATTCTCAATGTAGAGGAGCAAAGCTTTGCCATTTCACAACTTGGATACTGTAAGTTCTTATGCAGATGCATCCCAGTATTACATAATTTTATGTAATTTATTCAGTGTGATCCACTAATAATTATGATAAAAAAAAAACATTACAGACTTACAGAATTACAGATGCATTTAGTCATTAGAAAATTGTACATTATCCACTTGCATTTATCAATTCAATTTATATACTCTACTGGGGGTAGAAATCAGCAAGCGCCAAATAGGAAAATTTTCAGAAAACTGGAAATTGAAACACATTGAACAAATTGAACAAATTGTTCCTAAATCTGACATTCAAGCCTATAGGAGGCCGGAACCTATAGTTTCATACGAGTTCTACACGCAGTGTCAGGCTTTCACAGGATATTTTGACACAGGTTACACTGTCCAAAGAGAACCATTTGTGGCAAATGAATAGCATGTGATACTGCTGTGATCGTTTTGGTCATTTCATTCACTAAAATATTTTATTTCACCAAATGAAACAGTAAAAACGGATGAGTTGTGGATTGGCTTAAATGACCTCAAGACTGCGATGTTCTTTGAGTGGAGCGACCACTCCAATGTCCCATTCGTCTCATGGGAGAAGAATGAACCAAGCCACAATGCTGACAACAAACAGGACTGTGTTTTAATAAGAGGAGAGGTACAGCCACTGTTTCAACAATATTATTTACAACATGCTATTCATCATATACTTTGTGCAGGGCTTACTCAAAACCACTGTGTTGATAGAACACAAATTAGTTTGTGTACCATAAGGGGATGTTTATTAAATGTATATTTTTTCTAGGAGGGCAAGTGGGCTGATGAAATCTGTAAAAACAAGTATGGATTCATCTGTAAGAAAGATGCTAATTCAAGCCCATCCACAAATGACACAGTTGTCACAAGTCCTGGCTGCAAGCCTGTAAGTGTTTGGTTTGCTTTTTGAACTGTCATTTTTTGTATTTTTTTTTTGGCAATTAATCTACTGTCACATTCTTGCAGAAAGGCTTTATGTTCTTACTATTATATTATAATTGAAGTTATATTAAATATCTATTTATGCTAATAATCAATTTAATTTAAGGGTTGGACCAGGTATGGGTACTACTGCTACTTCATAGGAACAGAGACTAAAACCTTTGAGGAGGCCAAACAGACATGTGGGAAAACTGATTCTAATTTGGTTGACATCACAAACAAGTCAGAGCTTTTTTTTGTCATAGAAAATACCATTTTTTTTTTCTTTTTTTCTCGAGCATCCCTTTATTTATTTCTGTATGTATTTCATATCTTTTCAGAGTTGAAAATGCTTTTCTGGTCAGCCTGGTAGGGATGCGACCAGAGAAGCACTTCTGGATTGGGCTATCTAATATCAAGAATCAGCACACTTTTGTGTGGACTAACAATCAAAAGGTTTTATACACACATTTTAATGCTGGAATGCCAGGTAAATGCATAAATATAAAATGTAATTGAAGATACTGTTAGATATTGCTCCAGTATACAGTTAATGCTGGTGAAATCAGTTGCTACAAAGCTAATCATGCATGCTATTACAATCTTCAAACTATAGGGCGGAAACAAGGCTGTGTCGGCTTTACCACAGGAACATTTGCTGGATTATGGGATGTGCTGAGTTGTGCTAATAAAGAAAAATATATCTGTAAACAAATGGCTGAAGATTTTGTCACTACCTTGGCCCCCACAACTATCGCTCCTCCCAACTGCAGCGATGAATGGGTTCCAGTTAGGGACAGAGACATCTGTATAATGGTATATAAAGGTTGAGCATTTGCCCATGTGCCAGTTGTGTGGGTATTTAGACAATTTTGAATCAGAAAAATAAGACGTTTAATCATACTTAGATGTAACCAATTCCTGGCCAGTGAAACCTGTTGTTTTTTTGCTTAAAGCTATTTAAAACGGAAGACAACCAAAAAAAGACCTGGTCTGAAGCACTCAGCTTCTGCCGGGAACTTGGGGGTGATCTGCTGAGTATCCACAGTGATTCTGATTTGTTTCAGCTTCAAAATATCTTGTAAGAATGCATTTTTTTTTAACTTACTTTCTAATTTACTCTTCAACTTAGTCAAGATCATCTAATTATGATTAACACATTAGAGCAGTAAAAATGTTGGAAGCGGAGGGCCATATGCCCAGATTTGTTAAGTGTATTCCAAACTTGACAAACATAAACATGTTCATGTCTTAGCAAGAGATCCCTTGCTGGTGAGCCAAAGCCTTTCTAAAGATTGGCTCAGGTGTAGTTTAGAGAGATTTACGTATCAAAGATGCTTCCTTTACACTCTGTTGAAGAGTGTGCTTCTATATGGCCACAGTGTGTGGTTCATTTTGGAAATTCTAAATGAGCTTTAAACTACCTGAAATTAAACTGAAATACAAAACAAAATGAAACAGTCATTTATTTTTCAACAATATGATAACCCTTTTGAGTTTGCTGTATTAAGAAGGTGCAATCATTAAGTACATTTTGATATCTTTAGTACCCGTGGAGCATGGATTGGATACAGCATTCAGGATCCCTCTGTTGGCTATGTATGGAGCGATGGATCCGCTGTATGTATTGTTTGCTTTATAATCTGCAACTCATTTCTGAATATTTAAATCTTAGGGCATAGGCTTGTATGAGCTTCACATTTACCTTTAATTCTGTCTTTTTTTTTTTCAGACAACTTTTGAGAACTGGCAAGATGATGAACCCAACAATTACAACAATATGGAAAACTGTGCTGAAATTACTTTTTGGTGGTGGTCAAAAAGATCAGAATGGAATGATATACATTGTGAAGACAGAAAAGACTGGTTTTGTCAGATTCAAAGAGGTAACAAAATCTTTTAACAAAAACATTTTAAAATCTATTTCTATCAATGATTTCAAGTCACAAACTATTATAAGAAACCTTGAGAGGAACCAGACTCAAAAGGGGAACCCATCCTCATTTGGGTGATATCAAGAGTGTGATTATAAATACAAACAATACAGAACACTGGAGAGAGTGAGAACTAACATGAGCACTGGGATGTAAGATTATGAGTAATGTCCTTTCTACAGTCTTATACAGTCATTTGTGATTATAGAACCAGGAGCTACTGAGCAACTCATAAAATAGCTCAACATTTGAGATCATCATAGATCCAGCACCAGTTTCTTCATCTTTACAGCTTCTCTTTCCTCTTTTTCATGGTTTCTTCCTTATACCATCTCAGGGAATTTTTCCTTGCTACTGTAATCTCTGGTTTACTCATTAGGGATACATTTTGAGACTATGAATTAAAAAGGTATATTTGTAATCTATTAATTTCTGTAAAGCTGATTTAGGACAATATTTATTGTTAAATGTGCAATAAAAATGTATTTTAAATATTATTAAATAAAAGTAGTAGTATTAATATTATTAAATAAAAAATAAATTCAATATTTAGTTATTCAACCCAGCAAGTAGAATTAATTCCAAAAATAGTTAAATGCGTTGTTCTGAAAGTTTGGCCTTGAATGGAAGGGAAGATCCGGTTTGTTCTTTGTGACTTCTAAATCTTTCATGGCTATTGGTTTGCACCTCTGTTTAATTCTTGTCTCTTCTTACAAGTAAAAGCAGTGTTTACCAAAAAAAAGTGTGTGCCAAAAAGTAGCTGAGCTACAATGCAGTAACAACCAGTTAGCTAAACCTACAAATATTTTTGTTAGAAATACAAATAATCAAACAGCCACTGCAATTATTGGCGCTCTTCTATTTTGTGGTTGACTGACTGGTGATATATTTGAAATGCTATAATGTCCATTACCACTGCAAAAACGTGGCAAAAGCACTCTGCTTCGTTTTTTCCTTTTCTTGTGCTAACGCTGTTGAAACAGCAACATTATAATTGTTGATATCTGTTAATCATTTTAACTTTCATAAAGTCTTTGGGTGTCTGCTAAATGCCGCAAAAAAAAAAAAAGACACAGTGCACAGTATATTTGATGTTACGTAAAATCTTTGGTAGTGTTTTAGATTTTGTTAACCATAATAAAATATGATTGTGAATTCAGTAGAGAAATATGTGCTCTGTTTTTATTCCTTAGGCGTTACACCGAATGAAGTGGAAATCACAACTAAAAGTAAATCTACATAAAGCTTTTTCAAAAACATACTTTTGTATGTTTGTACATGTTTTTTTTTTTTTTTTTTATCACCAGTGGTAGTGAGGTTTCCTGTCTTTTTCTCCCTATGTTTATAGCCTATAATAAAACAGATGACGGCTGGATAATATTCAATGATAATCAGTATTATATCAGTGAACACAGCTATGTCTCCATGCAAGATGCACGCTGGTTCTGTAAGCAAAGACATGGCGATCTTGTGGTCATCAATGATGAGGAAGAAAGAATATTTCTGTGGCATCAGGTAATTTTGCAAATAGAGAGCTGTGTGATATTATGGCTCTACACTGTACATATCTATAAACTGCTTTTATTGTGCAACTTCTCTTTTGCATTGTTTTGGGTTTTTTCATATCTTCCTTAAATATATTTATGATTTATTCTTTTTAGGGAAAATATAGCAATTATTATATTGGCTTGAAAGTTGATCTGGATAAGTCGTTCACGTAAGTTGAAAATCTACTGACATTACAGCACATTAAATATATAACCAAGACTAAAAATAAATTATTAACAATGTAATGCACTACAAGGTGGATGGATGGGTCTCCAGTTGTATTTGAGGCATGGGAAAAAAACCAGCCAGCTCTTTTGAACAATGAGGAGCGCTGTGTATATACAACTACTTCTCAAGGTCAGTCAGTCTTTTAAATAAAAGATAAACGTGTGTGCGTGCGTGTGCGCGCGTGCGCGTGTGTGTGTGTGTGTCTAAGTATGAGGACACCTAATCACCTCAGAATATAGCATTAAGCTCCAGTAAAATTCCAAGAAGAGGGTTTTCTAAAAGAAAGGTTGAATAAATCTCTAATGGGATGTTCAACAGGAACAAATTGGTGTGAATGTTCAGGTGTCTACAAAAATTTGTTCATACATGTTATATCTGGTGTTATACTAGTGTAAATGATGTTGCTTGTAAAAAAGTCTGGGAAATTCTACAACTAAAGTAACAGGTTAGTATCTTTTTTAGGGGTCTGGGAGACTGTAAATTGTGGTGAACAGCACAATTTTATCTGTAAACGAAGTGGCTCTGTCGAAGTCAATTCCACTGCTGCTCCAACCGAAAGCCCCAGAGGGGGCTGTGCTCCTGACTGGGTGAAATTTCAGACAAAGGTATATGATACTTTACATTAAACACATTTTTATATGAATTATTGTTTTTATTGCATTGCACAGAAATAGATGATATCTGGACTACATATATTGAGAATTTGATCTCTTGTTTTCCCAAATAAGGGCTGTATTTAGAGCTCAGTTATGTACCCATATTGAGATTTAAGGTGTAACTATAGAATGAAGAACTATTTAAGTTTTCTGGAAAAGTTCCACATGTTGACTAAAACAGATTTCATTTCATCTTCATTTAAACTTGAAAACAAATAAAGAAAATAACAAAGTTGTAAACACCTGATAAAAGATTGAGTTGTTCTAAGTAGCTACTACTGAAACATGGTAGAAAAGATGGAGAACAATACTATGCTCTGGATCATGTGCTATTTTATGAGCTGTTAAGTAATGGAGTGAAAGTCATATTGTTTTATATATTGAATTTATTCATATTGAACTAAGAAGTGAATAATATGATCATTTGATTTGACCGCCAGAAAAATAAAGTTTTTAAGTTTTATCTTTAATTTTTCTGGGGTTTAAAGAAAGTTCTGGAATCTGACTTTAACTACAGTTTTAAGATATTATAATGGCTTACAATGCTTCTGTAATGTACAATATTTGCAAATGTCAGAGACCACCAATTTTTTTTTTCACTCAGAGTCCAATAAAATCACTCTATTCTCAGTTAAACAGTCATGTAGTATTTATTCACGTGTCACTATTAAGTTAATCAGATTTCTTAGTGTTTTTTTGTATTTTGTACTGTTGACCTGTAATTTTTGTTTATTATTGTGATTTTTAATAGGCCATACAAAAGACAGATAAAGTATGAAAGTATCTAAATAAACTTATATCTAATATTTTAAATATGTCTTTGTTACTGACGCATGAATAAGTACTATATGAAAAAGATTTTATGAACAATAAAATCTGAATGTTTGAACAAGAACTTCGTTAGGTACATGCATAACAATTTTGCTTCTTCACTTACAGTGTTACAAAATAGGCCATGAGCTAAAAACATGGACTGAAGCCAGGTCATTCTGTAGAAATCTTGGAGGGGATCTCACGTCGATAACAAGCAGCCTTCAGCAAGGTCAGGACTAATTTTTGTAATCATCCAAGCTAAATGACCATGTTTTGTTCTATGCTTAAATGTTTATAGTTACATTGTGGAAAAAAAAAACATTATATAAAGTAGAACCTACTTGGGTAATTATGGCAACATTTTCTTACTCTTCATTCCAGAATGTTCGGAAAATATTAGTTACTTACTACTGCTTGGGATACAAATTTTATGTCACACCAATAGACTTATAGATTAGATACATTTTCTAATAAATACAGTGTATTTAATAATTGACTGTAACAGTCCTGGTGGGTGGGAAGGACAATGAGCACAACATGTAGATATTCATTTATTATTCACTAATTTCTTCACATCCTTCTTCATACAATTATATATGTCTTTAGATTTAAAAATATATAGGAATAGACTCTGTGGGTTAACATTTTTGTTATTTGCTGTTGACTATCCCATAGCAGTAATAGACATACAGAATAGTTATATAAAGTACTATAAAGTGCATTGTACGTTACTGATTAATGTCACAATGAGAATGCATGCGACCTATTTTCATGCCTCTTTTTTTTTTTGTTTTGTTTATAGCCTTTTTAATTGTACTGAATGGTGAGAAAACTGAAGATTTATGGATTGGCTTCAGTAACTTGGCAAACAAAGGATTTAGATGGACAGATGGGAGCACTGTTGGATATACAGCCTGGGCTAAAGGTCAACCATCAAGAGAAGAATATATAGTAAGAGGACAAATTCTTAATTTTTTTTTTGTACGTGAATTAAAACATTCCCGAAGGTTCCCTGGTGGTCTAGTGGTTAGGATGCGGCGCGCTCACCGCTGCGGCCCAGGTTCGATTCCCGGTCAGGGAACCGACCCCAGCCATTAGGGTTGCACAAACTAGTGCACTCAGTGCCGGTCCCAAGCCCGGATAAATGGGGAGGGTTGCGTTAGGAAGGGCATCCACCGTAAAACGTGTGCCAAAAAAATATTTTAATTAAAATATTCCTGGAGAATAAATACAATATATATATATATATA
>JAAIIK010000072.1:820661-850990 GCA_014706435.1 Silurus glanis | reverse complement strand
TGTGTGTGTGTGTGTGTGTGTGTGTGTATATTTGGCTGTCAAAATTACAATTATTTTAAACGCCACGAAATGTTATTAATGCGCTATCAATTCAGCGCGCATTTCTGTTTCACCATTTTTATAAAAAATGTAAATACATAAATAAATAACTAAATAAAAAAGAGGCGAAATTAAAACCTTTGGCAAAAAAAATACATTTATCCACGATGTCCTTTCTTTACTTAGATCTAAAATAAATAAATAAACTCCAGATAAAAATATCTTTAATCAGTAAACTTTTGTTTTATTTATGCCCCAAGTCTCAAATCAAACACCAAAATCCGCCATGATTCACACAATTAACCCTCTAGGTGGCGTTTTGTGGGGTTTTCCCTCATAATGGCGACACAAACTTAAATTACTGTCTTTATTGATCGTACAGATAAAAACAATACATCATTCAAATCTGTAAAATGTCTATAATTTTCTATATATAAGCTTCCTGACTTGACTTGAAGAGGTGCAGTCTCTCCGGTATCACCTCATTAACTGTCCGTGTGGAAACATAGCAAAGACTCTTAATGATGTCCACACATCTCTGCACTGATATAGCCTTTATATTTAATCACTGTACATATGCTTACATATATATCACATGCTGTAAATATGATACATGTTTAACACCTCCAAGCTGCCAGTTTTGGGCACCTGAGCAAGCCCTTAACTCACTACTGCTCATTTAGTAAATGAGATCATTAAGAGTCGCTCGGGATAAACACTTCCAACAGGAAGTGGCTATATCTCGCTATCTTTGTCTCTCTATTTTATCTATCTAATTGTCTCTGTGTCTCTTTTAGTAAATGTCTCTGTCTCACGGTATATGTCTCTCTCTTGCTGTCTCTCTATTTGTTTCTCACTCTTTCTAAAGCTGTGTCTGTGTCTCTTTGTCTTTGTCTCTGTCGTTCCTGCTTCTTTACATGTCTAACAAAGTTTTGAGTTTTGAAGTAATGCCATTAGCGATCTATGATGAAAGACCTTCCTGGTTCGATTCTTACCTCTAGTTTCATATTGAACATTATAAGAAGTTTTTAAAAACAGAACAATGAAAGGTCATTAAAATTGGTTGCTGGCAAATCATGGTATATCAGTGGTGCAGGTGTTGGAGATGTGGTTCTTGTACCTGAGTCACTTCTCATAGACTTCGAGTAACTGAGAGAATGAACAGGAAGGAGAAGGTTTGACCCTCTACCATCATGATCTAAGAGAAAACAGTGGTCTCTTAACTATAGAAAAACCAAGAGTCCAATAAGCAAAGGCTTGTTTGCCGCATCTGTGGTAGTGTAGTGGTTAGTAATGCGGTCTCTGCTATCTGACTCACCTGGTTCGATTCCTACTTCTTAGCTTTCCTTTAAATTGTTTAAAAAGTTTTAATAAAGAACTATAAAAGGTCCTAAAAATAGGCTTCTAGCAGGAGATCCTGTGGCTCAATTGGAAGAGCTTTACCTCTGGGTTGAGAGGTTGCTGGTTCAAACCCCGGCCAGGGCTTGGAAGGTGGAAGGTTCCGGAGACTGCAATGGGGAAGGTGTCAGAAATGGCTGTGTGGAATGTTTGATGTGGATGGATTTGGAGGGCGTATCCTGAAGCAGGGGGGCAATATCCAGGCATCTGCCCCCCTGGTGCCTGAGAAGGTGAAAACAGAGTTTTATGAAACGAAAACGTTCAAAAAAATTATCGACTTAGTTTTGCATACATAGTGAAAAATTCTGCCAAAAACCTATCACCCTCACTTTTTCTGAGGCTGTGAAGCATTCAGTCAACCACCGCATTGCTCACCACTTTCCACACAGCTTACCCAGTGTGGGGACAAGCCAGATTTGAACCAGCACCCTCTGAGCTCAGAGGCAAGGCTTTTACCACAAAGCCATCAAGTCCTACAGCTCAACTTTGTTTTTTTTTGTGTTTTATCCTTCGTTTCATACCAGCAAAGCAAAAAATTCACAACAGACATAAACACAGAAAGCAGGATTCAAACCCGGAACCCCACAAACAGCGAAAAACCAGTTTTATTCCACTGAACCATCAGGGGGGACAGGCTGGCAAGCATCTTTAGAGCAGGTCTATCTATACTTTCAACCCATCAACACAAGAATATAACACTAAAGATAGCTGTAAGAAGTTAATCCACATCATGACTAGTATGGAGAAAGCAGGATTTGAAACCTGATCTCCTCTATCAGTGAGGCCCAAGCATTTACCCACTAAACTATCAGGGAGCACAGGCTGGAAAGTGTGTTTAGAGCAGGTGTATCTTTCTTTTCAACCCATCAAAACACAAATATAACGCTAAAGAAAAATGTAAGAAGCACGCAATGAACCCACATAACTAGCAGGAAGAAAGCACGATTTGAGCCCTGATCCACACCAAAAGTGAGGTAACTGCGTTAACCCACTGAACCATCGGGAAGGAACGGCTGGGAAGCCTGGCACAAGCCTTAACCCACTGATCCACCAGTGCTGACAAGCATGTGTACTTTTTGGAGGGCTCATCCTTTGTTTAATGACAGCGCAGTAAAAAAAGAAGGCATGTGGGACTGGATTAAAAACCTTATCACCAGCATAGACTATATTCAGGCACAAGCATTAAGCCACTGAGCCAAGACAAAGAAGTGCTTTTTTTTTGGTGGGGTTACCTTTCATTTGGTCCAGGAGTTTAATTTACCAACACAGAAAACAGTTTGAACAGGAATCGAACTCTCAAATTCATCCTTGTGGGGATACTGACATTAAGCCACTAGGCTATCACAGCCAATGAGTACAAACCCTCCTGTTGTACTGGTTTATCTTTCCTCTGAGCAAAGCAAGCGCCTAATGCAAAAAAACAACCACCCAGAATAGGCCTCAAAAGCTGAATAATACAATCATGGAGGTTTTGGGCTTAACCCACTGGGCCATCATAGCTGAACGAAGAGACCAAGACTTGAACCCTGATCCACTCTTTTACAGTGGAACGGCCTTAAACCACTGAGCCATCATAGATGGCAGCATCCCCACCCCTTTTAATACCAGCAAAGCTTTACTCTAAACATAGACAGGGGAAGAAAACAGACCACAAAGTGAACTCCAGTTGGCACCATCAGGGAGGTACGTACCTACACCCACTGAGCTAAAACAATTGTAGAAAAAAGCTCAACTCTGTTGAGTATGAACAAAGCAAACATGGAAAGTGTTAGTTTAAGTGTTTCAGGAAGCGGTAGGTCTACAACTGTCGCTTGAAGAAAGCCAGAGACTCCGCTGTTCATACATCTAGGGGACGTTCATTCCACCACCCCGGTGCCAGAAGAGAGAAGAGCCTTGAAGTATACTTACCTCTCATCCTGAGAGAAGGTGGTACCAGTCGAGCAGTGCTGGAGGATCTCCGACAGCGTGGTGCAGTGCGAGGTGTGACGAGGTCCCTGAGGTAAAATGGTGCTGGGATGACCAGAAGATGTGGACCCCCTCAATGTTACCTGGTATGAGCGACCTTCCAGGTAGGAAGCAAACCATTTCCATGCTGCTCCACGGATACCAAGGCTCCTGAGGGTGGACAAGAGAGTCTTATGGTTGGTATCATGGTACAAGAATGACATCAGTGGTGCATGTGTTGGACTTGTTGTTCTTGTACAGGTCAGTCATTTCTTGTAGGCAAAAGTCCAATAAGCAAACCTATTGCTCCCTGTCCGGTGGTGGTGTAGTGGTTAATGTCTTGGTCTCTGATGTAAGACTTTCCTGGTTCGATTCTTACCTCTAGTTTCATATTGGACATTATAAGAAGTTTTTAAAAACAGAACAATGAAAGGTCATTAAAATTGGTTGCTGGTAAATCATGGTATATCAGTGGTGCAGGTGTTGGAGATGTGGTTCTTGTACCTGAATCACTTCTCATAGACTTCCGGTTACTGAGAGAATGTACAGTTTTGACCCTCTACCATCATGATCTAAGAGAAAACAGTGGTCTCCTAACTATAGAAAAGCCAAGAGTCCAATAAGCAAAGGCTTGTTTGCCTCTCCTTTGTTGGTGTAATGGTCAGTGAAGTGGTCGCTGCTACCTGATTCACCTGGTTCGAATCCTACCGCTTAGCTTTCCATTAAATTGTTTAAAAAGTTTTTAAAAAGAACCAAAACAGGTCCTAAAAAAAAACAACAACAACAACAACACAGGTTCTTGCAGGAGATCCTGTGGCTCAATTGGAAGAGCTTTGCCTCTGGGTTGAGAGGTTGCCGGTTCAAACCCCGGCCAGGGCTCAAAGTTAAGAGTGTGGAAGGTTCTGGTGACCGTAGCGAGGAAGGTGTCAGAAATGGCTGCGTGGAAGGTTGGATGTGGACGGTTTCGGAGGGTGTATCCTGGAGCAGGGGGGCAATATCCGGGCATCTGCCCCCCTGGTGTCTGAGAAGCTGTAAACAGGTGGTTATGAAGCAAAAATGTCCAAAAAATTATCGACTTAGTTTTGCATATATAGGGAAAAATTCTGCCAAAAACCTATCACCCTCACTTTTTCTGAGGCTGTGAAGCATCAGGTCTTCACAGACTTTGTTCAGTCAATCACCCCATTGCTCACCACTTTCCACACAGCTTACCCAGTGTGGGGACAAGCCAGATTTGAACCAGCAACCTCTGAGCTCAGAGGCAAGGCTTTTACCACAAAGCCATCAAGTCCTACAGCTCAACTTTGTTTTTTGGGGGGTTTATCCTTCGTTTCATGCTTCAAAGCAAGAAATTCAGACCAGACAAAAACACAGAAAGCAGGATTCGAACCCTGAACCCGACCAACAGCGAAATACCAGTCTTAACCCACTGAACCATCGGGAAGGACCGGCTGCGACGATTGTTTAGAGCAGGTCTATCTTTTCTTTCAAACCATCAACACAAGAATATAATGCTAAAGACAGACGTAGGAAGCAAAACCATATCGTGACTAACAGGGACAAAGCAGGATTCGAACCCTGATTCACGCTATTAGCAAGGTACCAGCATTAACCCACTGAACCATCAGGAAGGACAAGCTGGAAAGGTCTATCTTTCTTTTTAACCCATCAAAACAAGAATATGAAGTCAAGTCAAGTCAAGAGGCTTTTATTGTCATTTCTACTATACACAGTTGTCCACGGTACACAGTAAAAACGAGACAACGTTCCTCCGGAACCCTGGTGCTACACTAAACAACATAGAGCTACAACACAACACAAAGCTACATAAAGTGCATCGAGTGCAACCTAGTGCAAACAGTGCAGACAAAAAACAGTACAGACAGACAGTGCAGACAGACAACACAAGACAAGACAAAAAAACAAATATAGCGCCGACCAGTAAACCTAAAAACTATACCCGGGAGTGAATATAACCAGAACAATGTAGTGCAAAAAACAGCAGCAGTCAAGAGGTGCAAAAGACAGCATGTAAACAGTATAGTATAATACAGTCAAAGGTGCAAAAACAGCATGTAAACAGTATAATAAAGTGAAAGGTGCAAAAACCAGCAGTAAGAGAGTGGTACGGTCAAGTATAAATAATAATAAATAAATAAATGGTGGTGGAATGGATTGAGATGGGTAATGAGTGTGTGTTGAGTGTTTAGTCCAGGTTGTACAGTTCGGTAACACACATTTGAGTGAGTGTGTGTGTGAGTGAGTGTGTGTGAGTTCCGTTTCAGTTCTGTGTGTTGAGAAGCCTGATGGCTTGAGGAAAGAAACTGTTGCACAGTCTTGATGTGGTGTCCCGAATGCTTTGGAACCGTTTATCTAATGGCAGGAGAGTAAAGAGTGTGTGTGATGGGTGTGAATGGTCATCCACAATGCTGTTTGTTTTGCGGATGCGGCGTGTGGTGTAAATGTCCATGATAGAGGGGAGAGAGACTCCGATGATCTTCTCAGCTGTCCTCACTATTCTCTGTAGGGTCTTGCGATCCGAGACGGTGCAGTTCCCAAACCAGGCAGTGATGCAGCTGCTCAAGATGCTCTCAATGGTCCCTCTGTAGAACATGGTCAGGATGGGGGGAGGGAGATGGGCTTTCCTCAGCCTTCTCAGGAAGTAGAGACGCTGCTGGGCTTTCTTCGTGATGGAGCTGGTGTTGAGTAACCAGGTGAGGTTGTCTGCCAGATGAACACCAAGGAATTTAGTGCTCTTGACGATCTCCACTGAGGATCCATCAATAATCAGTGGAGATTGCTCGCTCTGTGTTTTCCTGAAGTCCACAACCATCTCTTTGGTTTTGTCAACATTCAGAGTCAGGTTGTTTGCTCTACACCAGGCTGTTAACCGTTGCACCTCCTCTCTGTATGCTGACTCGTCGTTCTTGCTAATTAGAACCACCACGGTCGTGTCATCGGCAAACTTGACGATGTGGTTGGAGCTGTGCAATGCTACACAGTCGTGAGTCAGCAGAGTGAACAGCAGTGGGCTGAGCACACAGCCCTGAGGGGTCCCAGTGCTCAGTGTGGTGGTGCTGGAGCTGCTGTTCCCGATCCGGACTGACTGAGGTCTCCCATTCAGGAAGTCCAGGATCCAGTTACAGAGGGAGTTGTTCAGGCCCAGTAGGCTTAACTTCTCAATCAGGTGCTGAGGAATGATTGTGTTGAATGCTGAGCTGAAGTCAATAAACAGCATTCGTACATATGAGTCCTTGTTGTAGAGGTGGGTGAGGGCCAGATGGAGGGTTGTGGAGATGGCATCGTCCGTGGAACGGTTCGGACGATACGCAAACTTCATGGGGTCCAGGGAGGGTGGAAGCTGGATCTTAATGTGCCTCATGACGAGCCTCTTGAAGCACTTCATCACGATGGGTGTGAGCGCGACGAGACGATAGTCATTGAGGCAGGAGACAGTAGATTTCTTCGGCACGGGAACAATGGTCGTTGTCTTGAAGCACGTGGGAACAACGTTACTGCTCAGGGAGATGTTGAAGATGTCAGTAAAGACACCCGCTAGCTGTTCTGCACATTCCCTGAGCACTCTGCCAGGAATGTTGTCTGGTCCAGCAGACTTCCGTGGGTTAACTCTGCATAAAGTTTTCCTCACTTCAGTTGTGGTTAGACAGAGCACCTGGTCAGTGGGAGGAGGGGTGGTCTTCCTCGCCTTCACATTATTCTGTACCTCAAACCGGGCGTAGAAGTCGTTCAGTGCATCTGGGAGGGAGACGTCACGGTCACAAGCAGGTGATGTTGTCTTGTAATTTGTGATCGCCTGGATGCCCTGCCACATGCGCCGAGTGTCTCCACTGTCCTGGAAGTGGTTGTGGATTTTCTTCGCGTGTGTGCGCTTCGCCTCTCTGATGGCACGGGACAGTTTGGCCCTTGCTGTTTTTAAGGCCGCCGTGACCCCTGTTCTGAAGGCAGAGTCTCTTTGTTTCAGCAGCACACGCACATTTGCAGTCACCCACGGCTTCTAGTTGGAGCGTGTAGTGATGGTCTTGGAGATGGTCACATCATCAACGCACTTGCTGATGTAGCTGGTCACTGATGATGTGTACTCCTCCAAGTTAATGGAATCGCCGTTGGTTGCAGCCTCTCTAAACATGTCCCAGTCAGTGCACTCAAAACAATCCTGAAGAGCAGAAGTAGCTCCTTCTGGCCAGGTTTTCACCTGTTTCAGAACCGGTTTAGAGCGTCTGATGAGCGGTCTGTATGCTGGAATTAACATAACAGAGCAGTGGTAGATACGCGCCGGGGATGTTTGTCTAAATAAGATCCAGCGTGTTCGCTCCTCTCGTTGCAAAGTCCACATGCTGATGGAGTTTCGGAAGCACAGTCCTGAGATTCACATGGTTGAAATCTCCGGCGATAATAAACAATCCGTCGGGGTGAGCATTCTGCAGGTCGCTAATAGCGCCGTAGAGTTCACACAGTGCCTCCTTAGCATTAGCACTGGGAGGAATGTACACTCCGACAATGTAAACAGTGGTGAATTCCCGTGGTAAAAAAAATGGTCTACATCTAACAGTCACAAACTCCACTAGCGATGAGCAATAGCATGAGACAAGCAGGAAGATGTAGGAATCAGGAATTTAACCTACCTCATGACTAGCAGACAGAAAGCCAGGTTTGAACCCTGACCACCAACATTAGCAAAGTACCAGCCTTAACCCACTAAGCCATCAGAAAAAAACAGGATGGGAAGCTTGATTAGAGCAGGTCTATCTTTCTTTTCAAACCATCAACACAAGAATTTAACGCTAAAGAAAGATGTAGAAAGCGAATACAGATGTAAGTAGCACAAGTTGAACCCACATTGTAAATAGCAGGAAGAAAGCAGGATTCGAACCATGAGCCCCACCACCAGCGAGATACCAACGTTAACCCATTGAACCATTGGTGAGGACAGGCTAGGAAGCTTGTTTAGAGCAGGTCTATCTTTCTTTTCAACCCATTAAAAACAAAAATATATCGCTAAAGAAAGATGTAGGAAGTGAATCCTGATCGTGACTGGCAGGCAGAAAGCAGGATTCGAACCCTGAACCCCACCAAAAGCAAGACACCTGATTTAACCCACTGAACCATCAGGGAAGACAGGCCAGGAAGTTTGTTTAGAGCAGGTCTATCTACCTTTAAATCATCAACAAAAGAATATAAAGCTAAAGAAAGATTTAGGAAGCAGGAACATAACCTACATTGCAACTAGCAGACAGAAAGCAGGATTCAAACCCTGATCCTCACCATCAAGTCAAGTTAAGTCAACAGGCTTTTATTGTCATTTCTACTATACACAGTGGTACACAGTACACAGTAAAAACGAGACAACGTTCCTCCGGAACCCTGGTGCTACACTAACAACAACAAGCTACATAAAGTGCATCGAGTGCAACCTAGTGCAAACAGTGCAGACAAAAAACAATACAGACAGACAGTGCAGACAGAAAACACAAGACAACACAAGACAAGACACAAAACCTGAGATAGCGCCAACTAGTAAACCTACTGTATACTCTGAATATACAGTACTGTATGAGGAGAACTGTAAAAACTATACCCGGGAGTGAATATAAGCAGTGTAGTGCAAAAAACAGCAGCAGTCAAGAGGTGCAAAAGACAGCATGTAAACAGTATAGTATAATAACAGTATAGTGTAATAAGAAACAGTAAAGGTGCAAAAAAACAGCATATAAACGGTATAATAGAGTCAAAGGTGCAAAAAACAGCATGTAAACAGTGTAGTACGGTAGAGTATAAATAATAATAAATAAATGATAGTGGAATGGGCTGAGATGAGTAATGAGTGTGTCGAGTGTTACATCTAGGACTTCAGCAAGGCACCAGCCTTAACCCACTGAACCATGGAAGAGATCAGACTGGGATGCATGTTTAGATGAGGCACAAGCCTTAAACCACTGAGCGACCACTGCTGAAAAGCATGTGTGCTTTTTGGAGGGTTCATACTTTGTTTCATGCCAGTGCAGTAAGAAAGAAGGCATGTAGGATTGGCTTTGAAACCTTATCACCAGTGTGGACTATATTAAGGACCATGTTCAGGCACAAGCCTTAACCCACTGAGCTACCACAGAAATCCTTTTTTTTTTTTGGTGGAGTTATCTTTCATTAAAGACCAGGAAATCAAGAAATTAATCCAACACAGAATTGAAATGTTTTCAGAGCAGACAAGGTCCAGAAGTTTTATTTACCAACACAGCAACCAGCTCGACCAGGAATCAAACTCTCAGACTCATCCTCGTGGGGACCCTGACATTAACCCACTAGGCTATCACATCTATCTATCTATCTATCTATCTATCTATCTATCTATCTATCTATCCATCCATCCATCCATCCATCCATCCATCTATCTAATATGATGTGAGGTCCAGTTAACAGCTAAAACAGGTAGAAGTAATAACTACTTTTTACTTAAGTACATGTCAGAGCCAAGACTTCTTTACTTTCACTTGAGTAAAAAAGTATAATCAGTACTTCAACTTTTACCCGAGTATTTTAAAACATGAGTATCTGTACTTCTACTTAAGTAAAGGATGTGTTTACTTTTGCCACCTCTGGATATCACCCACAAGCCAATGGACAGGTAGAGCATGTGAACCAGGAGCTGGGGCATTTCCTGAGGGCAAATTGCAGTAGGGAACAACACTGTTGGAGCGAGTTCCTCATCTGTCAGAATACGCCCAACACTCTCTAGTCCACTCCTCCACCGGGTTCACCCTGTTCCAATGCATACTCGGCTACCAACCCCCCACTCTTCCCATGGTCTGAGGAACCGTCAGATGTCCCTGCTGTAAATGACTGGTTCAGCCGAAGTAGAGATGTATGTTAACAGGCTCATGTATATCTTCAGAGGGCAGTTCTGCGCCAAGAAATACAGGCAAATCATTGAAGGCACCTCACCCACTATATCAACCCGGCCAAATGGTGTGGCTGTCCACACAAAATATAAAGCTAAAGCTACCCTGCAAACAACGTATCCCAAGATTCATAGGACCCTTCAAAATCATTAACCATATCAACCCAGTTGCCAACGTTTGTAATTCCCGCCACAGTACTGTATATAACCATCTTTTCATGTTTCTTGAATTAAGCCAGCGCACACCCCTCGAATGGATGAGTCAGAACAAAGTCTCCCACCTCCACTGTACATTGATGGTGCCCCCGCTTATACCGTGCGCGCAATCCTAAGATCATGCCGAAGGGAGGGCAGACTCCAATACCTTGAAAACTGGGAAGGATACGGCACAGAGGAAAAATGCTGGGTCAGCAGGGAGAACATTCTGGACCCATCCCTCATGAAGAATTGTGTTTTTCAGCACGAGCCGAGCCGTCTCACCGAGCCGTTTCCCATAGTTCATGCCCTTTGCTTAATTGTGTACTTTGTTTCTTTTTCTCATGTCTGTCTCTGGTCATTGTGTTTTTAAAAATTCACAGACTGCTTTCATGTGTATTACACTTATTTGCTTGTGACCATGACTTTTGGATTTTAGATTATGTTTGCTCTATTAATCGTGTTAAACTGCATATGGATTCAACCATGCCTGTCCCTGGGATTATGTCACAACAGGTATCTCATCCAATAAGAATGAATGCAATTACTAAAGCAAGAAACCCAATTAACACAATTCAACATGTCTCCTTTCATTGCAGCCACAGCTGTGCCACTCCCATACATCATCACTAGCAGAAGCATCAATATTATTATTATTAGTATCATTAAATAACAGTAAACTGGTTTTACTGTGCATTCTTTTTTTTAGTGCATTACGGTTTTCCTGGGAATTTGAAATGAAGGCAAATTGTGTGTTTTATTTGCAAATTTTACAGAAAAGAAAACGCAAAAGTATAAATGGTTCATGAAAAATCTTAACAACTGTTTTGGCTGACCTTTCCTCATAATGTCCCACTCTAGACCAAATCAAATTATTTTGCTCTGTCAGCAGTTGTGGGATGAAAAAGAGTTCCCTACAGATGCAATTTGCGAGCTCTGACTAGTGCGCTCTCTGACTATCCATTACATCTGCTAGGTAACTTCAGTGTGGCCAACTCAAAATCTGATTGGTTATAGCATCATGCTTCAAACTAAATGTACTTTATGCTACAGGCACCTGAACTGCTGATTCTGAAGGCTTCATGGCAGATTCCTTTGATCCTGGCAATGTATGTGATGGCTAAAATCTGAGTGGATAGAAACTTATACACTTATGGATAATTAAATGATAAAAATTAAAATGATGGGACCCCGTAACCTAAGACATTGTTGCAAAACTGTAGTATGGTTTGTTCCATGAGTCAGTGCATCAAGCTTTCATAAAATTTTATTTTAATGTAGCAACAAAATTTTTCTACGTTAAATGTAGAAATGTGCCTATATCACATATCTCACTGTGATGTCACAATCCATATGTGTGACATTCATGTGCATTTAATTTGCATGTGCGTTTAATATGTGCAAAGATTAACATTCATAGAGCAAAAAGCTTGAAGTAAATCAATTTATCTTTCACGAGGACAGACACAGATTCATTACAAGTCAGTGAGAGAAAGTGTGGGTTGGTTTTGCATAGAAAAAAATATATTGCATTTTTTATTGGACAGTGCTCACTTCGTTTGTCCTACCTGGACACATAACTTGTGTTTATGATTGACTTAGTCAGTACGACTCTTTAAAAAAAAAAAAAAAAAAACATTATTTTTGTTAGACAGTGGGAAAATTGTATTATCCAATTGTTTGAATGTAAGAATTTTTTTTATAAAAAATGCATAAATGATGGTGCAGCAGGTAGCATTGCTGAGATTCCCTCCAATCTAACAGTATCTAATGTATCCAATATTAGAACAAAAAGAAAGAAAATACATACAAGCACAATAATGCATGACAGTAAAATGTAGAATGTAAAAAAAGTAATAAATAATCAAACCATTACAAGTTTAATACAATAAATTGGATATAACAGCACAAACTAACCTATATTCACTCCCAATCCAAACCTAGCAAGGCATTAATGAGGTATACACAAATGCATAGAACCTATCACAAACTTATGCATAGAGTAATTATTGGAATTTTTAAGGTCTGAAAATATCAAAGTGAAGATAAGTGCTTTATATTGTGTCAAAAATGACGTATAATTTTAAATTAATTATCAAATCAGAATGGCGGATAACACAATGCGTTGTTGGAGTTTATGTGGCAAATATAGGGGCACACAGTGAAGTGTAAAATTGTAATCATATTACATTCGCCATACCTCAACCATTTATTTGTATTTTTTTTTACAAAAACCAAATCTGTTATAAGTTAATGATCATTTACTACTTTTGTGTTAAAATTATTCTTAATTAGTTCTTGAGAATGGCCTATAACAATTAATAAAATAGACATTCTACCATATTAAAGTGAAGAAAAAAAAAGAAACTTGTCATCTGTGTCAGGGGAATAAAAGTTTTTGCCCTGGGACAATGTGTGCAAATACTTCAGACCTTACCAGAAATTAATATTAGTGCAAGATCTACTTTTAAAAGAAGTGAAACACCAGGGGAAAATAAATTGCCAGTTCTTGTTTATGATTCTTTCTAATATTGTAAAATAAATATTTAGAAAAAACAGTTATGAACACAACAGTAATGGAAAACAGACAGGTTGGCAAAAAAGTGCAATGTCATGATGCATGCATACAGAACTTGAGAAGTAGGCAATGGCACCATATTTACTCATATGAAAAAAATCAGAACAATGTACTTTCAAAACAAATCATTGCTATATGATCAGCCACAGAAAGCATGAGGGGCTAAGAAAGGCAGAATGAAAGACTGCAGGTGGAAGAAAGAAAGTAAGAAGTGGAGGGAGAAACAGAGTGCATATTGTAATGCAATTACCTGTACTGTGCTAAAAGATCCATCAATAACCTCTGAGTATTTTGTGTGCAATTTGATTGAATTTTTATATTTAAACTCGATACTGTGCATATTTTCAGTAGACTTGCCCTGTAGGCATTCAGTTAATAAGTAAATGTAAATGATATGTTAATATATAAATGAAAATCTTTTTTTTTTCTTTCAATGCTGAAAATGGAAAGTTTCCATTTTTTTCCATTTTTTATACAAGTTGTGGAACATGTATAAAACCACACTTTACATAATAATACTTACTCATGCTTTACTCATTTGTTATCAAAAATGTTTTGCATTATTTGTGACTTTTTTTTCAGACCTTTTTGTAAGAAATAGAATTTTAATAGTAAATAGTAGTGTAATAGAAAAAGGGTCCTTAAGGCAGACTGAGAAGGCCGGTCTAATTTAGTTTTTTTAGTTTTGTTTTACAATGTTAATGATCCTATTAGACAGGGGAAACAGCACATGTCTGTAAAATAGGTAAAATGTAATAGAAATGACAAATCGATATAAATTAAAAGAATATAACTGCTTGTTACTGGCTGTACTTGCTTAGCACTATCCTTAGCAATTATTTAACATTAAACCATTCTTCTAAGAAATGGTTTAAAAAAACATTTTAAAAAAGTGGAAAACCTGCATTTGTAACTACATTCTAAGCATATACAAGATCTGTGCATGCTTTTGGTGAGATGTTTGAACAGTACAAGTAGTGGCATTACATGTATGTTTCACTACAAATCCACATCAGTCAGTGATGAACATGCATATCTCTGCTCCAGTTTCCCGCCTCATCGTGTCTATCATTGTTCTTCTCCTTGTTCCTGTCTCTGGCTCTTTCTTGGCCACGGTAGTGGTATTGATGTTCAAGGCTGTAATGCTGTTCATGTTCAGGTGATTCATATTGGGATAAAGGCAGTGTCTGTTTATGAAGGGAGTGCAGCATCTGTTCATTACAGGGGCGTAGCTGTCTCTGATGACTATGCTGCCTGTTGCACTGATTGTGCTTCAGCTTATAGTCTTGTCCATACTCATTGTGAATGTCCATGGTCTTGCGATGATGATGATGATGGTGGTGGTGGTGGTGATAATGGTTTTGGTCTTTATGGATTGTGATCTGGGTTGAATGTGTCTCAGTTTGGTCCAATCCTTCTTTGTCTAGCAGCAGATGATGGCTTTGAGACTCTGAGTTCTTACTGGTAACATTATCAGTGTCCAGGTTTTGTAAGTGGGCAGGGTGGTGGTTGTGCTGTTCTTTGTGATCTGCGCTGGTGCGGCGGTGATGGTGACGGTGGTGGTGGCGGTGGGGGTGGTGGCTATGTTGGGTCCTCTTGGGCTCACCCTTCAAGGGCTGCTCCTCCTCAGCTGCCTCTTTCTCTCTTGCTTCTTTTTTTTCCTCCACTTTTGGCTCCTCATTTTGGTGATACTTTTGTTGGTTCTCCAGAGATCCCTTCCTTTTAGTGGTTACCGTCCTCTTGCTTTTTGATTCATCCTAATTTCAGATAACATTTTAATGAAGGTAAATAAATACTCCAATAGTGCAGCAAAAACATTTAATTTAGTGGTCACTTTAAAACACTTTATGAAAATTAGTTTGGAAAAAACTCTGTTCAAGCAAGTTTTTGACCTTCTTAGTTCAGATATGCTAAGAGATTCCTTTTTTTTTTAATTTAATATTTTTGCAGCAGTACAGTATAGTAAGGACAGTAAGTACAGCATTTCCTAACCAAGCAACAGTCTCTTCACTATATGTATGCAGAGAGCTCACTCTGAGGACTTAACTTTCTTTAATTGTTTTATTATTTCATTCAGTATTTTAAACAGGAAGATGTATACAATTGGATGTGATTTGGTTGATAGGTTAGTTGAAGACATTTCTAAAGAAATACTGTCCAAAAATTGTTGCTCATTACAATTTACAATATAATATTTTTAAGCAGTGTCCCACGACGTTTTAGACATTTCCAAGTATGATGTGTATTTAAAGTTTACACTGAGTATCCATTTAGATGACAGAGGAAGGCCACTCTATTATCCAGTTAATATAATGTATGTATGTGTAATTTATTGATTGCTAAATGTAACAGTTTACAGAAAAGGGACCAGGTCATTTTAAAGTAAAAGTTCTTACTTATAAAGAAAGTTCTGGTTTAAAAAGCTGACAAGATGTGGCTGTAGGCAGATCAATCTTTTATACAAATATGAAGTCATTCATCCATTACCTTTTGCATATATTATCAGGTTAACAACTACATTCTAAATGATTTAAAATGTAATATTGTCCTTAATATTAAGAAAGAGGAAACTCCAAGTAACCATTCAAACTAAGGTAATCTAACAGAACATCTGACTAAAAACTAATACTACTTCCAATTTCTATACTGACTTTAATACTCATACTAGAATATGACATGATCACTCACCATAGTTCCTTCTACCTCATATCTGTCTTCTTTAAATAGTTTTAATTGATGGGAAGAAAAAGGATTATTAATGACAACACACATAATGGTAAATGGTCTTAACCACAGTACTTAACTAAATAAACGATTTTTAAACGACTTTATGTATGCATGTCTACCTTGGCAGGTGTGGGGCTGCTGGGGAGTGTGCTCTCTGGGGGCTCTACTGCAGGCTTGGCTGTCTCCATCTCTGGTGGGTGAGTGGCCCTCCAGTAAGACTCAAGGTACTCAGCTATGTGCTCACAGGCATCTGACAGTTGGTTCTCATCTAAGATGACATCAAAGATCTCCTAGGAAGCAAAGAGAAATGTGGGGATGAGAATTAAACTTGTAGAAATTCATTTGATCCTTTTGAAATGCCATTAATATGTATAATGTAACTCTAAGGGCAGTCCCTAAAATGAAACAATATACATTTATGATGCACAATTATAGTATGCAAAATCAAAAGAAAATCTGAATGCTTAAATTAAACATTAATGATTCGTTTTATTTTCTTCATTTAATATCTTAATTTATTGGTTTTGCTTAAGAGAAACAAAGAAAAGTAACCCTCACTGAAAACTTAGATGAAATGGAATAAAAAACAAGAAACATTTCTAAAAGTATTTCTAAATGCTATGTTTTATTTTTCAGACATGGCAAAGACTTAGTTAGTTACAATTAAATATGGTAACATTAGGCCCACCTAATAAGAACATTTTTGACCAGACATTTGAAGCATTTCAAAACTCTAATAACATCACCCAATAAACAAACAAGGGCATTTGGACTACATTTGTGGTTTTTTTTATTTCTTTTTTTCTTTTTTTTCTTTTTTTCTTTTATTTATTTTTTTTTTAGAAAGGACTGCAATGTCCATGTAATGTATGTACTATTGGGTATCAGCATTCTGTGATAAGCCTGCCCTCTAGTGGTGACTCATATAGTGATGTATTGAAGTTAAGAGTTCAGAGTAAAAACAATGTCAGTTAAAACGACTAAATTGTCTTCTGTGTATCATTCATCTGCCAGCATACACAACAGTCCACAAACCATGTAAAGCAGTAGCCCAGATATCTAGAGCCAATAGAATCAATAAGGCAGCATTTTGCTAGCCTTCATTTACTGAATGTTTGCTTTGGAGAGCTGATAATGGGAAAATAACTCACTGGCAAACATTTGTAAAAGTGAAAGCATTGGAGTTTGTTAGCGAAATGTAACAGATTTTGCAAAATAAAACTTGGGTCTTACAACTCAATTCTAATCCTTCCTAGAAAACTGCAAAGATACACTATATGGTGGCTTTCCCCAAACTGTTGCCACAAAGTTCGAAGCCGGATGCTGTGTAAAATGTAAACTAAAAAGAGAATGCAGTGATTTGCAATATCATAAACCCACACAGTTCACAGTTTATTCACAGTAGAATATAGAAGACATATCAAATGTTTAAACTTAGGAAATGTACCATTTCACAATAAATCAACTGGAGGAACATTTTGCAACTAATTAGGTTAATTGGCTGAGGTCAGTAACATGATGAGATAGAGAGGTAGGGGCTCTCAGAAGTATAAGTGGGCAGAGGTTCACTATCTGTTAAAAAAATGCATTTACAAATTGTGCAAACATTTTTCAGAGCAATGTTCCTCATCATAAAATTTCGTAAACTTAAAATATCAGCTACAGTACACAATATCATCAAATGTTTCTGAGAATCTGGAAAAGGGAGAAGGGCAAAAATCTATATTAAATTCCTGCATTATAATCAGGCTTGATTCTAAAAAGGAAATGACTGCATGTTCTCAGAAACACTTCCAGAACCTATTGTCTTTATCTATCATGCAAAGAAGAAGATACATACAAACATGATCCAGAAATGTCACCTTCTTCTCTGGGCTCATTTAAAATTGGACAAAGTGGAAAACTGTTATGTGGTCAGATTAATCACAAATTTTGATTCTTTTTGGAAACATCCTCTGTACTAAAGAGGAGAAGGATAATTTGGCTTGTTATCAGTACTCAGTTGAAATGCCTGCATATTTGATAGTATGGGGCGAATTAGTGCCCATGAATCAGGCAGCTTTTACATCTGGAAAGGCACCAACAAATCTGGAAGGTATATACAGGTTTTGGAGCAAAGTATGCTTCATATTTTTTTTAGGGAAGCCTTCTATAATTCAACAAGACAATGCTACACTTTATGCTGCATCTATTACAACAGAATGGCTTTGTAGTAGAAAAGCATTAGACCAACCTGCCTGCAGTCCATACCTTTCACCATGAAAGCATTTGACGCATCATTAAAAATATGACAAAACCCCAGGACTGTTGATCAAGTAGAATCTTGCAGTGGAAGAACTTGTGCGGCTTGCATAGAGCCTCAATCTTATCACCACGACTTTGGCATGAACTGGAATGCTATCAGTGTTTGGCCTTATAAATTAATACAGTCTGGTTAATTTTGGCAAATCCCCACAACCACATTCCAACACAACACAAGTTGGTGTTCTTAAACTGCAGGATTCTATCTACTTAACAGTTCTGGGTCTTTTTTATCATGTTTTTTTCTTTGTTACCTTTTTTAATGCCCTGAATGTTTTCAACTAGATCAGGACATGCTGCTGTAACATATGCAGTATATGGTTAACCATTTCTTGATTAAATATACAAGGCCTTCACTAAAAAAGATGTAATCTAGATGGACGCATATGTTGCTCTAAAACCTTTATATACATTTCAGCATTGATGGTGCCTTTCCAGATTTGAATGCGGCCCATTTAAGGCACTAATGAAGTCAATACCAAACTGTTCTGCTGTGCCAAAGGCAATTTTATTGCAGACTGACTGCAGTGCTTCTGGATCATGTACACATATGGCTTCTTCTTTGTATGATCAAACTTTAACCTGCATTTGTGAATGACAGTAAACTGTGGTCACAGATAATGATTTCTGAAGGTGTTTCTGACCCCATGCAGTGATATCCTTTACAAAATCAGAACTGTTTTTAATGCAGTGCTGCCTGGCAGCCTGAAGATCATGTGAATCCACATGTGAAAATATGAATTTTCTTCCTTGTCCCTTGCACCCAGAGATTTCTCCAGATTCTTTAAATCTTTTTATTATGTTCTGTAGATGATAATCATATTCAAAGTCTTCGCAATTTTATATTGAGGAACATTATATTAAAATTGTAGATGTAGTTTTTTGCAGATTGGTGAACCTGTACTGTCTTTACTTCTGAGAGACTCTCCCACTCTAAGGAAGTCTTTTCATACCCAATCATGTTACTTACCTGTTGCTTAATAACCTAATTAATTGAAAACTGTTTAAACATTTGATGTTTTCTGTGTTCTATTGTGAATAAAATATAGGTTTATGAGATGATGTTTTTATGGACTTATTTTTTAATCAGGGTTGTAATACAAGCACGGGAGACAATAAAATGAGCATGAAGGTGAACTTACATTGGGACACTGAGCAAGTTTATCTGCAGCCACCATCTGAACATTGAGGTGTTTGGTCTGGGACTTTCCTCTGGTTTTTATCAACCTGGTGAGAACCTGAATTATCAGATAACAAAGTAACAGTAAACAAAAATGGACAAATGGGTGGGAGAAAGTTGAGATATTTTAGCTCATATTGTCTCAGTTTGGTAATAGTTTTTAGAAAATTGTGGTCTATTATAATAGTTTTGTGACTGAAGATCTGTAACAAAGCTGGACAGTGACATTATTTACATTTAAAAACATTGTGAAATACACATTAGACTTCATCTTACACTATATAGATCTACATGCTTAACCACTTAGTGTGCAACAGGTAATCTGTCTTCCAAAGCTTCCAAAAGCCTCCTCTTATATATTCTGTCCTGGTCTCTTTTTTATTTTTATTATTTTTTTCACATAATTAGCTGATTCCTATATGTGCTAGACTTAGATTGGCTGCAGAACTGCCTACTCTTCTTCTTCTTCTTCTTTTGGCTGCTCCCATTAGGGGTTGCCACACTGGATCATTCATCTCCATACCCTCTGTCCTCTACATCTGCCTCTTTCGCACCTGCATGTCTTTCCTCAGCACATCCATAAACCTCCCCCTTGGCCTTTCTCTTTTCCTCCTTCCTGGTGGCTCCATCCTCAGCATTCTCCTACCAATATACCCCCATGTCCCTCCTCTGCACATGTCCAAACCATCTCAATCGCGCCTCTCTCACTTTGTCCTCGAAACATCCTACATGCGCTGTCCCTCTAATAAACTCATTTCTAATCCTGTCCATCCTCATCACTCCCAATGAAAGTCTCAGCATCTTCAGCTCTGCTACCTCCATCTCCACCTTCTGTCTTTTAGTCAATGCCACTGTCTCTAAACCATACAACATCGCAGGTCTCACCACAGTCCTATAAACTTTCCCTTTCACTCTTGCAGATACTCTACTATCACAAATTACTTCTATCACTGTTCTCCACCCGCGCTTCACTTCTCTAACACACTCTCCGCTACCAGGTATTCAAACTCCTCCACCTTCTCCACCTCTTCTCCCTGCAACCGCACAACTCCACTGCCCTCCCTCTCAATCACACACATGTACTCTGTCTTACTCCTACTTACTTTAATTCCCCATCTCTCCAGCATGTACCTCCACCTCTCCAGGCTCTTCCCAACTTGCTCCCTTCTCAACTGCCTGTAACTTTCTTAATTCTACTAATTAGCAAAACATGCGAAACTCCCACCTTCCAAACAACCAGCACACCTAAAACTAAACACTAGGTGCTTGCCTAATTACAGTTGAGGAAGTAGGTGGCATCCTTAATCAGTTGTGTCAGTAGTGGAGTAGCTGAAAGCAGTTTTTATAAGCCGCTCAAAAAACTTCACAATGAGTGATGTGAGGACTACAGGATAAGAACTTCTAGTTCTTTGGCACAGCAATAAAAAAAAAAAATAAAAACTCATCTATATATATATATATATATATATAATTTATTTAATTATTTTGTAATTTTATTGTTCTTGTATAGGATTATAGTTTATAGAGCATTAAATTGATCAGCACGAGTTTAAAATAGCTAGGAATGATGCAGAGGCCAGCAGCTTTCACATGTTCACACATGAGACCTCTGAGACAGTGATCACACACTCATTGTTTATAGAGCTGCCTCCTTCTGTAGTACTATTGAAAGGCTAGTGTTAGTGTAGTTAGCCTTAAAGGAGGCACTGAATGTATTGAACTAACATGCATCACTGGGCTGGAGCAGGGTTTCCCTTTTTACTCTGAGTCCACAAAGCCTCACTGTTCTCTCCATTGAGTGTTCTCTCACTGGCTGGGCAATTAGTAGGTCTTCCGCTACATACTGCTAGCATGGCTCTGTGTAGGTTTCTTCACATAGGAATGCATTGTTCACAGTCTGTATCTATGCTAATAGTAAAATCTAAACCTGGAGGTCCTGTTTAGGCTGGGTGCTTTAGCACCATAGTGCTCCCAATTGTGACATAATAACACAACTACAGTACATGTAAAGATGAGCAGAACATAACGTAAATATTAAATATTTCATACTGGTTCTAAGGCATCCTTCTTGACAGCTCACATTGCATGCATTGTTGGTCAGATGTCTGTGGGATGACCTTGTAGTTCAAATCAGCATTTTTTCCAAGGTCATATCACCATATGTTTTGTCAGGTTTAAAGGTGAGCCTGTGAAGCATTGCATGTTGTGCTATGCACATGACCTACAGTAATCTTAGACCATGTGTTCTAAAGAAAGGATGTATGAATTTTTCAGACTGGCACACTAATTTGATGTTTTCATCAACACTTGGGTTGGATAGCTACCATTGAGCTACCATGTCACGCTACCTGGGTATCACCATATACTCTGCTCATGTTCTACAAAACAATTCCAGTTGTCCTGAAGAAAATTCTGAGAGACATATTTATGTCTGTAATCTCACAGTGCCTGGAGGTTAGTAGTGAAATAGAATACCAGTTAAATATCTAACAGTGGGTTTATGAATCATAGATAAATGCCACAATTTGTTCTGATTTAAAGCTAGCACCAACATGGTGAGGATCCATGAAATATGCACCTGATAAAGATGGTTGTATGACAAATGTATTATTACAAGTATAGTGTGATACATTGCTTTGTGACTTGATGAAGGTATTACATTTACATTTGTGACATTCTTGGCAGGAACCCTTCTCCAGAGTGACATATTTATTCCAGGTCTTAATATCCAGGTGATTCCTGGCAGTTATCTAGATTTTACAGAACCACAGGTACATTCCTGCAATAACTAGATTTACTGTTTGAATGTGGACTTAAACCTTAGGAGAGGAGATCTTGACATAGACGAGAATTGGGGCCAGGGAGGTCTTGCTGAGTTGGAGTGGATGGTTTATAGTGTCTGCATCCAGAACCACCAGCTGCAGGCTACGTGCAAGCTCAAAGATCCTCTCAATCTCCCCTTGGATCTGAGCTACAGGCACACATGGAGGTGCTTTATATTAAAAATCACGTTCAAGTAGATACATGATAATGAGCAAGATGAGTTCTCTTAAAACACAATCTCTTTAAGGTTATATATATATATATATATATATACAATACTTGTGAAATATAATACATAATACAATTGTACTGCATTTTACAGTATATTCTGCAGGTGGCTACTATATTAAACCTCCATACTAAAACTCCATTTTTCTACAGAATAGAAGAAAATAAAAAACACAGCATATTTCACAGGCTCCTTTTTAACAAACTACACGTTTAATGGTTTCTTAGCATTTGTTTTTTTTATTACTTCTATTTATCATGCCAAACAGTAATATGTTTAGGAGCAATACATACCAGCAGCATCTGAGGCAATATGTGTAACAGAGTGGAGAGAACCGATTTAGATTCTCCTAATAATACTTCAGAATTGTCCACACCTTACACATGTGCATATTGTTAAGTAAACAAAGTATTCTATGTTATTCCAAAGCACATACCATGCATCCAGAAAGTATTTACACCGCTTCACTGAAGGACATTTACAGAGTTGTCCTGTACCCACTCTTTTGTTATCTTGGCTGCATGCTTAGAGTCGTGGTCCTGTTGGATGATGAACCGTCGCCTCAGTCTGAGGTCCAGAGCGCACTCGAGCAGGTTTTTATCTAGAATGTCTCTGTACATTGCTCTGTACATCTTTCCCTCGATCCTAACTAATCTCCCAGTTCCTGCCGCAAAAAAATACATCTCCACAGCATGATGCTGCCACCACCATGCTTCATTGTAGGGATGGTACTGGCCAGGTGATGAGCAGTGCTTGGTTTCCTCCAGATATGACGCTTTCTATTTAGGCCATAGAGATCATTCTTTGTTTATCATGGACTGAGAGTCCTTTAGGTGCCTTTTGGCAAACTCCAGGCAAGCTGTCATCTCAAGGATAAACCATGGAAACAGGATGCAAATGAGCTACATTTTTTGTGTCATGGCAAAGACTTTAAACAAACAAATCTTTTACTTTGTCATTATGGGGTATTGTTGGTAGAATTTTTAAGAAATTTATTAATTTAATCAATTTTTTAATAAAGCTGTAGCATAACAAAATGTGGAAAAAGTGCAGCAATGTGTATACTTTCTGGATGCACTGTACTGTAAACCTCTGCAGTTATGTATAGAAAAATAAACTTAAAAAAATATATAGCAAGAAAATGACAGAAATTTGTAAAACTTTATTCAATAAAATGATTGTTTCTTTCACAGTTAACTTGAAACACTAACAACTAGTTCAGTCAGTCCACTTGAAATAGTACTGATCTCTTACCAAGGCTAGAGCGTGTGTTGGAGCGATCCATTATAGCATGCTTGCTGGGGTTGTTTAAGATTGACCGCTTAGCTAGAGCGATGTCTGCTGTCACTCGAGTTATAGTTATTCTATCAAAGAAACAAAAGTGATTATCATATTGTAGGCTCAATAGATGCATTAAATAGAAAGATAACATAATTGACATTAAGATAATAAAAAAAAAAAACTAAATAATTGCAATGATTATTCTACCAACATGATCTAACTACACACCTGCCTTCAAATCTGCGTTTTAAAAAATCAAAGAGGGCCTTCTGCATCATGTCTGTAACCTGCAGTAGACACAGCAGAGGATGGTTAACCGCCAAAAAAATCTTGTTAAATCAAAAAAGGAGACTGCAATATTCAGGTTGTACAGCAGAGGGTGCACTAAAACCTGTTTATATAGCAACTCTTGTGCAATATATTTAATCATGAAAAAAAATCTAATTCTTATTCCAAATGGCTTGCTTGGGTTTGAATTTATAATTACTTCAGCTGATGTTTTTCCAAAATGAGTAAATCGGGTTAGTTACAGCAGATTTAAGAGGTTTCATCAGTTCAGTATGTATGCATACAATCTTGAAAAAATGCCTCATAATAACCTGAAAGCCTAAAACCAAGCATGCGCATTGTAAAAAAAAAAATACAACAACTAAAAATTACATATAAATTGGATCAAAAGGCAGGGTCTGAGTCTGACAGTAGAAGAAATTTAGTTACCTCATAACCCTTGAGTGAAGGCCCCATCAGCACGACAGGACGCATTGAAGGCACAACATCATATGCTGCCAGTTGTTCTCCCTACCAAAGTATGTTTTAGATATTACAGTTTAAGCTAGGTGGAGCTATTTAGAATGAGAGAACATTGATTAATAGGCAGAGTGAAGCCAATGATTGACAAAAAGGAGGAAAAACTGTTAAAGGAAAGGGAGTTCGCTTTGTAAATTCTTATTCAAGAGCTGCATACTTACTGATTTCTTCTTCACCTGCTGAACTGTGGTGTAAGATATAGAGAACAGAGATTACATTTGGTGCATATTGAAAAAACTACTGTAGCTTCTCAAACCAAATAATGTGTACAGTTTAATGGAATTAGTCTTGATAGGCATTCCACGTGACAGAATCTGACAATTATGTACAAATGCTTTAACCTAATTGGCATGCTTATAAATGAATGAGGAGGTTAAAACACTGCAGTCATTCAGCAAGTTAATCATGCTTACCAATTCATCTGTGCTCACCTGTTGGAGGAGGAGTAGCTTTCTTCGAGTTCAAATCATCTTTGGAAGAGCTTGCTGCTTTGCTGCAGTGACAAGGTGCAAATAGGACCATTTGTAGACAACTTTTGGATATTAAAAATTGTTAAACTGTTATGCAACTGGTTTCTAGCAGTTGCTAACATCAAAAAGAGCTTAACAAATAGGCAGTGGCGGGCGGTCAGGGCCTTCTCTGCTGGCCTAAACACTATCAGAAGCACTGACCTATATTTACAACCCAAATTCTAATATTTGTTCCATGAAATTGTATTAATTTATACCCAACAGTTTATTCTCTTTATTTCGTAGCGTTTCTCTTGGCTGCACTGCTTCCAGTATGTGTATGTAGATGTTAGATTGTTTTGTCCAATCAGATTTCCTCACCCTCCAACTGTAAAATTCCTTTCTCTCTGTAATGCCACGTGTTGTTATATTGCATTTTTGTATAGTATTGATGGTTTCTATAATCACGACGTGATAGAAGTGGTATTAAGAGGTAGATTAAGTCGGGTAAGTCCTCACTGAAGGCCCAGGTACCAAATGCACGGCCCACCACTGCAAATAGGGATACGCTGCTTTGTAAGGAATGAGTTATATACTTGGCTAGAGCTTTGGCAGCCTTCCTGGCTTGCACCTCCCTCCGAATGAGAATAGTCTCCAGGTTGACTGGGCTGGGGATGAAACCCACTTCCCCACCTTCTTTTACCAGCCGCCCAATCCACCAGTCATTATTGAATTTCTGTCAAACAGTGAGATGGACATTCAGTGTAACCGCATTATCATATTTATTGTCTAGTGTCAGTGTCTAATGTTCCTTTACCTCTTTAATATGCAGGAAGTCTTTAGCCTCAAAGGCAACTCCATGTCCTGGGATAGGAACGTTGTCATCATCGGCAGGGGTGTAGGTGTAGTTTGTGCGTACAGCAAACGCAACAGGTTTAGACTGCCAAAGAGACACAGGCAAAAAAACCTTACGTGATATACCATAAACATAATGTGTGAAAGTGGGGACGTGGTTAAGCATTGTTTTTTAATGGAAGGCAGAGCTGGATAAAGTGTGCAGTAATGATCACACAACTGTGAGATATTGTATTAACAATTAAAAACAATTGCATTAACTCTTTCTGTGAGCATTGGCGAGGATGGGGGGGGAGCCTCAAGAGAGAGATATTGAGACTCATAGAGACATGTGACAAAATAAAGCTATACATTTTTGTATGAATCCCTTTGCTTGCCTTTACCTGAACCAACAAGCTCTTCACACTGGTGCCGATATCTACGATTGCACCCTAATAGAGACTTTGCCACTGGGTAAACATGTAAAGTTTCTTCCAGGCGTCCAAAGCAGAGGTGGGAAGTAACGAAGTACAAATACTTTCTTACTGTACTTAAGTAGATTTTTCTGGTATCAGTACTTTACTGCACTATTTATTTTTCGGACAACGTTTTACTTTCACTTATTACATTTATACACAAATATCTGTACTTTCTACTTCTGACCTTTTCAAAACAGGCTCGTTACTTTAGTTTTAATCTATTTGCTGAAATGTCAATAGTTTTTCTTCTTATGGCATAGTTTTCAGCCCATCAACCTAGTTCCTGTCATTGTGCATTGTTTTAGACTACCACTGGTGTATTATTTCCTGGAGCGAAGCAGAAGGCAACAAGAAGTATGTGGTGAATGTGGATGACACAGAGGGAGTCAGTGATGTCAACATGACTGAGAACAGAGACATTCCTGATCACCTGATCATCAGCATCTTTTTTTCTGCTTGTGTTCTACAGTATATGGTGGATGTTCAGCCTGGATACATTTATTAGATAACAAAATATTAAATTTTTTTGTGTAAATATATTAATTAGGGCTGTCATAATAACACGTTAATAACATTCATTCATTGTAACGGCACAATTTTTACGCAAGATTAACGCAATACGCATTTGTGTTCGACCATTTTTATAAAAATTATAAATGAATAGATTAGATTCATTAGATTCAAAATTAAAATAAATATATATATATAAAAACTCCACCAAAAAAAACATTTTTTAATCAGTAAACCATTGTTTTCTATTGGTGTGCTAAGTTTCAAATCCGCACCAAAATCCGCCATGATGCACATAACCCTCTGGGGTCGATAAAGGCACCGCTGTGTTTTGTGGAATTTTTCCTCATCCTCATCACGTCTTTTTTATCGTACAGATAAGAACAATACATCATTAGAATCTGTAAAGGGTCCAGTTTTATTTGGCTGTGCTTTTGTAAAATAAAGAAAACAGGCAGGGGTCGCGCTCTGCCGTCTCTGTCATCTCTCTTCACAGACATCAATAAAACAACCTGAATTTCAGTGAATACTTGCCTCACAGACATAAAAATATAAGAATAAACAGCTCGAAATGTCTACTTTTAATTAAACCAATTCACAAAACAAATATTCTCTGATGATTTCATCCGTATGAAAGTTAGAAGAAGTACAGTTTCTCTAATATCACCTCATTAACCGTCCGTGTGGAAACATAGCAAAGGTTCCCGTTTGGTGTCCTGATTTACGTACTGTATCAGCTTGACGATTTACGTACTTACTACAAAACACCATAATTACTTTAATACATTTACAAGAATTATTTGTTTTCATGCTCTATGTTAAATATGGCTTCAGTAATAAAAACATACATTTGCATAAAGCATCCATATTTGTCCATGACCATGCTGATTAGAGTATTAAAATACATGAAAAGTATTCATTTAAGGTTCATTTAGAACAGATAAAAATGTGAGATTAATTGTGTGTTAACTCATGGCAATAATGCGATTAAATATTTTAATATTAGGGTTCACAGCCCTAATATTAATAGTAGTGGTGATGTCTACTTTTAACTTAAGTACATGTCAGAGCGCATACTTATTTTCTTCAATTTGAGTGAAATAGCTTATTTAGTACTTCATCTTTTACCTCTTTTAAAACATAAGTATCTGTACTTCTACTTAAGTGAAGGATGTGTGTACTTCGCCATCTTTGCCTATTTGACAGAAATGCAGAAGAGCATTGCTTTGAGGTTTAAGTACTAGTTCTTGCAGTGTCTCTACAGTTCCCTGAATAATCTACAGAGCTGAAATCCCAAAAGAGATTTGGGCAGATCAAGACACAACTTTTATGCAGTGTCATTACAGACTATGCAAACTGTTCTAATTTGTGGGCAATCTGCATCAGAGTTCTAGCATCCCCAGAAGAATAGACTGGATATGGGTTAAAACCCATATCCAGTCTATTCTTCTGGGGATGCTAGAACTCTGATGCAACCTAATTCTGATGCAATCTAAAACTTTAAAAAAAAAAAAGAAGGTTGGCAGTTTATTTCAATCACTATTATGTCCAACTTTCGAGTAGTCTGCTTTTAATGTTGATGTGTGATCATTATACCATTATATATTTTGAATGGGGCTACATTATTTATAGTGAAGTAAAACAATGATTCTTAAGTATTCTTTCACTAAGGAGAAGGTAGTGTAATATCTGTTATACTGCCAACAACAGGTTCTAGCCAACCGACCCAAATCCTAGCCTGCTTGTGAAATAAAATTTTATTTTTGTGGGACTAATTAAAATTAGTGTTACTCCTAGTGACTCCTAGTGTTAATGCTAGAGAAAAGATTATTCCTAATACATTAATACTTGTCACAAATTCCCCAACCAGTTGCACAGCAAGTTTCTTGGCATGGTTGTTGCTTTATGTACCTTTACATACATACCTATGTTTTGTTTCTTTTGTTTCCTGTGTTCATCCCTTTTCCATCTTTGGCTTTACCTTTAAGTGTTCACCTGGTTCTTACATCAGCCCTTTATTAGTTTATTTATCTGTACTAATGGTTCTTTATCTCTTTTGTTGGTTTGTTTCTCATTCTTATTTTCTTATCATTATGCTAAATGGCTTTCCAAATTGTTCTTTTCCTTTTGTTTCAATCATGGATCTGTCTTTTATGAGATTGCCTTCCTCATTTTTACCAATGTTATGAACTTTGATAAATACATTACAAATCACAGCAGTTTATTTACCATTATGGTTAATTTTTTAGGCCGTGCATAAAATGTGCCTATAGGACAATGCATAAACAGAAGCAGTATATAGATCTATTGTAGCCTGGACTATAAGAAACATATTTTACCTTCGCCTTCTCCAGCTGGACCTGTGCATTCTTCTCCTTTTCCTCAGTGGTCCCTGAGTCTTGACGGTCCGCCGAACCCTGAAAGAAAATAAGCAAGTTCTTATAAAAGAAAATACGGATTAATTGTGGAATGGAGTGTTCAAAAAGCACATGCAAATCTTACAGTCAGGTGTCCACAAACTTTTGTCTACATCGTGTAGTGTAGTTTACCTGTTGTCAGATTGTTGTGAATTTCAGTGGGGCAATCCCCAAGACAGACAGTGATTTACTTATATTTCATGTAATATATTATACTCGTGGTCGTAATTTCTAAAATAATTTCTGTTTCCATAAGATTTACAGAAAAGGTGGTGATTAAAGGTGATGAGCTGAGTAAAGAAGACTATTTCTTACCTTTGTTTTCCATAGGCATCTGTTTGCCCAGCATCACACCTCCTGCTACTCAGTGTCATGCCAAGCCCAGTACAAAACAGTGCAGAATTATTAAACAACACCATAATCTGCTCAGCCAAGCTTCTACCTGCATTCAGACCGAAGGTGAGAGTCACCAGACCAACCAAAAAGGAGGTATGTGTGTGGCCAGTCTGTTTTAACACAACAGAATAGGACATCTTCAAAGAAGCAGCAACTTACAATGACCACATAGAGGAATATACTGAGGCTGATACTGCTTACATCTCAAAGTGCACTGATGACGGCACACACAGGAAAACCATCAATAATCGGGCTAACCAGAAACCATGGCTGACAGGAGAAGTACACAAGCTTCTAAGGGCTCGGGACGCAGCCTTTAGAGCCGGTGACACTGCAGGCCTAGCAACAGAAAGAGCCAACTTGTCCAATGGAATCAGGGAAGCAGAACATCAATACAACAAAAAAATATCTGGACATTTCAGCAACTGACATCTTTAACATCTCACTGAGTCAAAAAGTTGTTCCAAAGTGTTTCAAGGCCACCACAATAATTCCAGTCCCAAAGAAGCCGCACCCATCCAGCCACAATGACTACTGGCCCGTTGCACTGACCCCCATCATTATGAAGTGCTTAAAACGAGTGGTCATGCAGCACATAAATTCCATTCTTCCATCTCAGCTGCTCTCCATCCAGCCCTTACACACCTGGATTTTAGTTCAGCATTTTAGTTTCTTTAAATCTGACACTGTTGCATGTGTTTTTTTTGTTTTTTTTTTACTTCTGTCATATTGCTGATATCTGTCTTGCACCTTCCAAATGCGTTCATACTCAAAACTAAGATGCGCATTTGGAACTTGCAAGACAGATATCAGCAATATGACAGAAGTA
>JAAIIK010000072.1:799044-817379 GCA_014706435.1 Silurus glanis | reverse complement strand
TGTGTGTGTGTGTGTGTGTGTGTGTGTGTGTGTGTGTGTGTGTGTGTACACACTATTATGAATTGGCATTAAGTCTATTCCTAGCTGTATTTCTGCTCAGTGATTCCAGGATGTGCTCCATATCCACAAGCCTAACCAGGATCACCAAAGTATTTAAAAATGAATAAAGGAATTATATTGTTCAGCCCAAGTAATTTGAAACAGTATGGTAATGGTTATACAATAATATTCTATACAATACAATAAACAGTACAGTCTCAATCAAAGTGCACCGAAATTAAAAGCATTGAGGAGCACACACTAGGACTCACATGGATTATGTCTGAATGCAACAGATGGCCCTCTCCTCAAATGGCACTTTCAAATATAGCCTACCTCATCACCCATCAAACCCCACATTCACATAATACTCAAAAGGGATGCAGCTTACCTTTTTCTTGGGTGGCATACTGACAACAATTGTTTATCGCTTGTCCCCTCTACAACTACTGTACAAAGTGAGCTGTTTCCATCCTTCCTAGGAATGTACATGAGATCCCCTTTAATCCATTTCTTAGACCAGACGAACAATTTCATAAATGTGCAATACTAAAGTAAGACTTGCTTCCTGTTATTTGGTCATCATTGTTCCTCCTGCTTTATCAAAAATGCAAAACAAAAACAAAAAAGGAGACTGTCCGGAAACACCAAAAGCTTGAGTGCATCTCATACTCTGTGTGTGTGTGTGTGTGTGTGTGTGTGTGTGTGTGTGTGTGTTTGGTGGGTGGGTGGGGACAGCTTTAAGGGATTATTTCTCGAGCATGGCATCTGTTGCTTTCTCCCTGCATTCTTTTATAATCTGAACTCCAGAAATCAACTCTAAATCCTATATCACTCAAAGTAAGGTACAAATCTGTTAACCTTTCTTATAACATTCAGAAATAAAAAAAAACAATGTATCCGTGTAAATGCAGAATTATTTGCTGTGATTTGGAGCTTGAACAGTGCCATTTCAAATGGTAGTGGTGTAATAGTACAAACATGTAGTGGTGTTAGGATTATGTCACAGTACCTAGTTTTATATCCAAAGTAAAACATAATAAAAAAAAAGATTTAACCATTTTTTTTTTAAACAGTTCACTTATATATCTACATATTGAACTTCAGTCCTCAGAATGGAATCCAATTCTGTCCACATGTCCAAGCATTTTTTTCTCTTTTCTTTCCCAATCTGGCAAGATGACTGAACTGCAAGGTTTGAAACTGCTGCTCAGGACCTATAGCAGTAGTTCACTGAAAACGTCTCTAGGTTACGAATGTAACCCTGGTTCCCAAGGGAACAAGACGCTGCATCAACGACGCTTTGAGAATGCCTCTGCATGACCACGCTTTGAACCACGTGTGTAATTAGTCCAACAAAAAAGTGCGACGTCACCGGCAGGGTAACATCACGACCAGGAAGTACATGGCACATGCTGTGGAGACGGCGCTAGCTTTAAAAGTGAAGGAAGCGCTCGCAGAGATGCAGGTAGTGTGGCATCGAGATGCAGCATCTCGTTCCCTCGAGACCCCACGGTTACATATATAACCTAGAGACGTTGCCCTTCAGGAACTCGAGCTGAGTCAACAACGCTTTGGGAATGAGTGTACAATACCGCCAGACTGCCCAATCCTTGCTAATGTGTATGGCACAGCTAAGTCAAAGGACAGAGGGGCCAGGAGTGGCATTAATGTCAAGGCTATAGGACCTGACAATGGTCAGTGGGGTAAACCAGCCCATAGCATTGCAAATGTCCTGGAGACACACTCCGGAGGAAAAGGCCTTAGAGGTTGCCACAATCTGTGTCGAGTGAGCTCTGACCCCGAAAGGGGCGGGGAGACCAAACACTTATAAGAGGATTGGATAGCAGCCACAATCCACCTGCTCAGGGTCTGCCTATCCGTAGGGAGACCCTTCTTATACGGACCGTAGCAGACATACATCTAGTTCGAATTTCTCCAAAAGACAGTTCTGTGGATGTATGTGTCCGTGCTCACAAAGCTTCTCCTGGTCGGGGGCCTGAAAAGGAGAAGCATAGAATGTCTGGAGAACAACTGGTCGTGGGGCAGCTGAGGGCACCTTGAGGACATACCTCGGCCTAGGGTAGAGGTAAGCACTGGCTATGCCTGGGTTGAACACCAGACAGGAGGGGGTAACCAAAAGGGCGTGAAGGTCCCCAACTCTCTGTTGCACAAAGATACTAAGGCACTCTGGGTCGTACCGTAGGGGTACCGTGGAGGAAACGTGTCACTAGCGGGTTCTTCCCTAGCGACTGCTCAGCAAACAAAGCACGATAAGATGCAAATAGCAGACACGTAAACCTTTTGGGTGGAAGGAGACAACCCTTTGGCGAACTGTTCCTGAAGAAATTCCAACACTGGGCCAACCGGGCAGTTAACTGGATCTAACTGGTGGCCTTTGCATGATATAGTGAACAGGCGCCACTTTGTGGCATATGACCTCCAGAGGGAGCTCTGGATTGGAGAATGGTCACAGCCACAGCCTTCACAGCTCGGGGTGGGGTTGAAGCAAGCGCCCTTTGCCTGAGACAGAAGATACCTCCTGGGAGGAATCTTCCAGGGAGGGTGTTTAAGAATATTTACCACGTCAGCAAACCATGGGCACTACCATGCATGGGGCTACCAGGAGGAGACGGACTCTGTCCCGGAGAACTCTCACCAGAACTCCCAGGAGCAGCACAACAGAGAGGACAATGCGAGGTCTCTTGAGTCGCAAAGAGGTCCACTTGTGCTCTGTACAACTTCCCTACATATCTTCCTTCACTTCCCAGGCCTCGGCCTTTGCCTCGAAAGGGCGTCTGCTCCTTGGTTCAAGCACCCTGGAATGTATAATGCCCTCAGAGAGAGCAGCTTCCCTTGGGCCCACAGGAGGTTCTGTCGTGCCAGCTTGTAAAGGATGCGAGAGCGCAGACCCCACTGGTAGTTGATGTAAGAGACCAGCAATGTTTTGTCCATATAGATAAGCACATGATGGCCTGGTAGATCCAAACTTCTTCATTTACGGATGTAAACTGTGTGCATTGGGACCTTCAATGCTGCAGACATTTTTCTGTTCCCTTCCCCAGATCTGTGCCAAGATACAACCCTGTCTCGGACGTCTACAGACAGTTCCTTTGATTTCATGGCTTGGTTTGTACTTTGACATGCACTGTTAACTGTGGGACCTTATATAGACAGGTGTGTGCCTTTCTAAATCGTATCCAATCACCTGAATTTACCACAGGTGGACTCCAGTCAAGCTGTAGAAACATCTCAAGGATGATCAGTGGAAACAGGATGCACCTGAGTTTAATTTTTAGTGTCATGGGAAAGGCTGTTGATACTTATGTACGTCATTTTTTTCGTTTTTTAATTTTTTTTTTTAATTTGCAAAGATTTCAAACAAACTTCTTTTACGTTGTCATGATGGGGTATTGTTTGTAGAATTTTGATCCATTTTGGAATAAGGCTGTAACATAACAAAATGTGGAAAAAGTGAAGCGCTGTGAATACTTTCCAGTAGCACTGTGCTGTAAACCTCTGCATTTAGTATGTGTAAAAAACATTTTATAACAAGAAAATTACAAAAATTTGTGAAATGAATTCAATAAAATGATTGTTTCTTTGACAGTCGCCTTGAAACACTAATAACTGGTTCATTTTGTCCACTTGAAATAGTACTGATCGCTTACCAAGGCTAGAGCGTGTGTTGGAGAGATTCATTATAGCATGCTTGCTGGTGCTGTTTAAGATTGACCGCTTAGTTAGAGCGATGTCTGCTGCCACTTGAGTTATGGTTATTTTATCAAAGAAACAAAAGAGATCGTCATATTGTAGGTTCAATGGATGCATTAAATAGAAAGATAACAATAGAATAACAAAAAAATTGATTCAACTTAATTGACAAAAAGATAATTAAAAAAATAATAATAATAATTGCAATAATTATTCTACCAGCATGAACTAACCATACACCTGCCTTCAAATCTGCATTTTAAAAAAATCAAAAATCTGCATCATGTCTGTAATTTTGAGTAAAATAATACATTTGTATCTATTTTGGGATAAGGTTTTAACATACTTTCTGGATGCACTCTATATTTCTGTTTGGAGGATTTTACTTATAAAAATGTTTTAAGGTTCCAGTTATTTTGTCATAGGTTCGAGTAAATTATCAACCATCCCACACTCACAGGGCACCAATATTCATTTACCCTATTGTAGATATAAGACATGCAATATTAAGTTTCAATGAATTAACCAGAAATAACTAAGATATACAATTGGACTGAAGGCTTATACTCCTCTTGATTTCCACATCCACAGCCCAAAGTTCCATGCAGCTTCTGAGCAACTCAAGAATTATGGTTCAGAACCACAGGCTACATAAACAGTTCTGCATTTGCGCGCCTATCACTGAACAGTACATTTCAACAATCATTGGAACTGTAATGAATGAATATTCGGTGCACCCAGTTGAGTCTAATTCCTCTGAAGCTTTCTTCCTCATATTATATCAGGAAGTTTTTCCTTACCACAGTCGCCACTGGCTCACTCATTCAGGATTAACACACACAAGGAACAAACTTATAGGCACAAAACTTTTTATACTTATGCAACTTTAAAACTGCTTTATCTCTGCCTTCCATTCAATTGTATATCTTAGTTATTTCTAGTAAATTGAGAAAATGTCCTTTGTTTAAAGCGCTATACAAATAAAAATAAACTAAATTAAACTTAACAAAAGATCCCAGAGCCTGACTTTACAGCCACTCTCTGAGAATTAATTGCTAATTTGTTAGCTCATGTGAGCATAACCAGTCAACCAGTCAGAACTTTATACCTAAGTGTACCAAATTTAATATGATTTACAACAGAACTAAAGCATGTAGTGTTTTTTCCCATTAGTGGTGCAACCTAACATCAACATTATAGTTTTATCAGGGATGGCTGCAGTCTCACTGCTCTTCCCATGAGAATGCTGAGTAAAAGGGAAAGGCATGTGCGCCATATGACATGATGAAAACACTCGAACACTGTCAATAAGCACCTATTTGTCAGTGCACATCCTTCTTTGGGTAAACAAGTAATGCAACACAGCCAGAGTAAAACCCTAATGTGCCTTAAATGTCTTATGATACTCACCCTGGACAAACTGTAATTGAATGCTGAAATGTCTGACTACACATTATTTTTATTTCAAATTCATGTGCAGCTCCTATATCCTGTCTGAGCTTGGTGGGTTATCAGTTCCAACAGTACCATTGGAGACTCTACAAAGCCAACACTTCCAGATCAGTGTCAAACCAGGGCCACTAAGCGGCTCAAAATTCCTTATTAACCTAGCTTGACATGCGCCTTCTGAAGTTTCTCAGAAAACTAAATACATGAGAACACCACATGAGCCAGGACCCCCCAAATGACAGGAAATAGCCAACCTAAGTCAATCAAACAGATGGGAGAAGAGGTTTAAGAGAAACATGGAAAGAGATAAGAGAAGACCATAGGCCTCAGACATATCAAGCATCACTATATGACTCTGTCATTGCTCTGTATAATCCTCTGTAACTGGTCAAAACTGGTGTGTTTAAGGTGGAGCCTCATCTTTTGGTTTTGGTTACACAGTTTTGCCCTGCAAATTGCCAAAGTTAAACATGCGAACTAAGCACAATTTTTGCTATTGAATAATATTATTACCATTAATAAAGTTTATGTATGTAAAGCCAACCATTCAGTTCTCATTAGAACACAAGGAGGTACCTTTAAGAGCCATCATCTTTCGATCTTTGAAGGGATAAATAATGGAGACCGAAGAAATTGTTTTTGTTGCCAAATGTAATCTATAAAAACATAAAAGTTGCATGAATGGAATTAATGGAAAGATGGCAAACATTAAAACAAAAAATCTCATAACTTTTAAAAGTAGCTCATCTACAGATCTAGAACATCCTACTGTTTTACATTTGAATGACTTTATACAGTGCCTTCAGGGTTTTTTTTTTTGTTTCACATACACCCAAAATCGAAATTTTGGTTTTGAAATCATAGCATATGTTATTTTTACTATGCTTTATTTTCTATTTTGATTTAATAAATAAATGGAATAATGAGAGTATTTTGTGTTCATTTAAAAAAATAAGCACTTTTCGGCTACACATAAACAACACTTTAAGATATAGTCCATTCGGCAGATAAGGTCTCAGATATAAAACTCTGACTTTCTCTGTGATGGAAAAAAACAACAACCAAAACCTTTTTAGCATATTTACATCCTGAATATAAATTTCAGCCTTACACAATGTGGTTACATCAGACTGTCAGAAATTGGCACCGGACATAATATTGTTCCTGACTTGAGCCAAAATCACGTAACAATAATGACCTTTAATTCAGGGTCGGAACCTTGCGTAAGTGAGGATTCATTTTAATCAAATTCTACCCTGCATGAAGCACTCAACTTCTGGATAGTGTTTAAGGTCTGTTATTATGTCGGAGCTCACAATAACATTGTGTGCCATTTTGCTTTTTTAAATTCTCAGTGCTTTTAGATTTGTGAAACATTTACATAGAAGCATAGAAGTTTGTTTATTTGTTTGTTTGTTTTTAACAAGACTACCAAGTTCACTAGCACACTGCCAGAGTAAAGGAAATTGCATAGGAGGACATTGCCAGCCAAAGACATAAAATAAGAAGGGTGAGCAAAGGGAATTAACAAAGCAGTGGTGTAGCACAAATAGAGTGTATGGTGCCATGCCAAATGAAACAGCATCAAAAGCCTGCTGGAGCGTTTTCATTTTTATAATATGGCATATCGGATTGCCAAAAACAGTTCTTAATGTAAGCATGTCCTTCAACTAGTGCTCTGTGTGGCCTGGCACACTGGCGCACACACACACACACACACACACACACACACACACACAAAAATGGAGAAAATCATCCTGCTGTAGGCCAGTGGCTAGACAGCCAGACAATCACTTAATATAATTCCGCATTTCTTAGTGCCAGCAAAAGAGTGAGGGTGGGAAAGGAGTGTGTTGAATAAGGGCTAATAAACTGAACCTTAAAGTATACATACAACTCCATTTTATTTACTTTGTCCTTGGTTAATGTGTTATCTTATGCTTGCTAAGCAAAATAATTCTGTGTACTAGATTGATCATTTGTCAATTTAATGCACCAGCTTTAATCTTAGCAATACAAGAAACATGTCTATATATTGACCAGTGCATGGAAAACGTGTGAAAAAGCTTTGTTTAAAGAAAGAAAAGTGCTATCAAGTACATGGTACAAGTATATCATGTACATTACAAGACAGTGAAATTCTTGATTGAAATTGAATGATTTACAGGTTTGTATGTACTTCTGAAAGTGAATTTTGCACTTCCACAAAATAAGTGGAATATTCATCATTTCACCAATTTTTTCAATCAAGTTCCCTACCTCCACGGAGTCAAAAAGCACAGGAGAATTGTTTTGTGAACACTATGATCAAACCTACAGGCCCATTTAGTTTTTCCATTTCATCTTTAATTACAGTTTTTCTCAGTTGCTTTGGAGCATTTCTCGATTCATCCTTAAGATTTGCAAATCTTGGTGCATTCTCAAAACAATGTGAACAAACAGCACAATACATTGGATTTCTTGCAAAAGCCTGTTTTTTGCTCAAAATCCTTAGTTCTTCTCTCAAAAGTAAGTATTTGTGTCAATGAACATATCATTGCCATCAAAATAACAAGTCCTTTTTATCATTGTTTACGAACAAGATAGTCAAACTGTTTAGTCATTTTTTCAATATGACAATGCTTTATTTTGGTATTTCTTGACGTAAACTATGTTTTCGATTACAAGTATTAAAAATGCACGAGGCTGAATTGGCAACTATGAATTTCAACAGCACAAATTTACACATTACTGTATGTGGGATATTGATTGTAAGAGACTGGACAGGATTCACACTTTTTTATTGTTCTTTACTAGTGGACTGACTAAAAAATTACAATATAATGTGATTGTGATAGAAAATAAAAAGACACAAATTAAAATTCCAAAAGGTAAACCTAATAAACACTTCTTAGGCAGAACTGCGCATCTGTCTCTACCCCCTGACGTCCCAGTCTGTCAGGCCACAGATTTCTACATCACAACAGATATCATCTCTTGCAATACCATTGTGAGGCCATGATTGACAACATGGTCCACAATAGTGGCTCTAATTTCATCTGAAATGTGTCTATGTCTCTGGCCTCTTCTTCCTCTTCCTCTATTTTGCCTCCTTACACTTCTAGCATGCATCTTTATTTTTGGCTCTTGACCATGTTGGTTTCCTAGTTGTTCATCCATTTTCAACAATTGTAAATCCGTGTTTTGCTCTTTTTATATACACTCGCCAATTACAGTAAAGGTTCACGAGATTCAGCCTTGACCAATTTTAGAGAACTAGTGGATTATTGGTCTGAAAGGCAACACGTCCCATTCATTGACTTATGCAATGAACTGATGCCTAAATGTTTTGGGGGTTAAAACCATTCAGGTGAAACTAATATAATACATTTTGATCAACATGACATAAACAACTGATAATGTAGGAAAAAGCAGATACTTGTACACAATCGATTAAATGATGTACCAAAGCATTCGCAATTTGATCAAAGCAACGAGAAATGCTCTTATGATGAGCACAAATGACTAAATGATGTGGAGGTTGAACAAGTAGTTTGGAGAATTTAATTTCTGATCTAAGAAACGCTCCAAAGCAACTGAGAAAAACTGTAATCATGTGTCTGTTTATTGTTCCCCTGTACTACCTAAAAGACATCGAGCCAGCCTTAGCACATTGCATCAAAATACATGCAGCTTGTTTGTGAAAAGGGTAGAAGAGCAGGAACAAATGTATTGAGCTACTATGTAAAATATACTACATAAAACATGCAATAAAGATTTTTATTGGACACATACAAAATGATGCAATTTATAGTGGACATATGATTCATTCCTGTTTTCCTTTTTAATCACATCGAAGAAATTTACAGGCCATTTGGCGTGCCCTTTCATAGACTCCCTGATGATCTTCAAGGGTCCAAACTGGGTCCCTTAATGTTTGCAGTTCTTCTGGAGTGCCTTGCTCATTAGTTTTTAAAATTGTATGTACAGTGCTGCAAATATCTAAACAGAAGGTTTTGAGAAACAACTTGATGAACTTAATGCAGACACCTGCATGAATCATTTTCTAGTAGACAATGCAGGGATTTAAAAAGAAGACTGACTCACTCTTTGTGTGAGGTGTACAGTAGCTGAAAGTGAAATAAACTGTGTGGCTTTATTGTAGACTGCTGTCTTTATTAATAAAACACAAAGACACAATCTATTTTCAGTGAAATATTGTGATTGCAATACACTGGAGGGTTTACCTATACAGGTCAATGACTAATATTTGTGTCTAATACAACAGTTTAGAAAAAAATGTTGCAGAAACTACCAAAATATGGGACCATATACACTTGTAGCAGTTCTGCTATAGATAAATTATTGATAGATGACAGGCTCGGTGACAACATTGAGAAGAGTCATGCAGAGAGGAGCCACCCTGAACATCTGTCTATGTAGGAACAGGTTGGTATTATTCCATTCACATTAACCTGGAAAACCTTGTTTTAGCCACATGGAAAAATCTAAACATTTTGCGTTACACAAACAGACCTACAACATTCTTTTCTGTACTTTTCAATGCTTTGAAATAAATAATCTTTATTAATTGTAAACTGCTGAGAACACATTCTCACTGCTTGAACCTCATGTTTTGCCAAACACAGATCAAATCAAGCACTTTTTACTTACATAGGTGGACTGTACTTGCTGCCAGTGTCCCAGACCACAGCAAAGCATCAAGAGCACATCCAGAGGTCAAGATGAGGTGACATCCAAAGCAAAGCACCGGTCACTTCATGGCTCCCATAGAGCTCATAATTTCCCAAATAAGAGAGGTCCGTTAGATTTGTTTTAAGAGAATGTTGTCCATATAGACTTCACTCATATCTGCAGCACACAGACACGAGCAGTGTCTGAGCACCTTTGGTGCATGAGTTGGACCAACAGACTGAATGTTACATTCGAAAAAAAATGACTCGGATCTTCGCTGGCTTGGGATTCCACAGCCACACACTTAACTGGCTTCAGGTGTGTGTGTCTCATTCTTGCGAGCATCCCTTTGATACCTCTGATGTGAGCCTGCTTTATTTATTTATAAACTCTCACTCACACACACACACACACACACACACACACACACACAAACACACACACAAGCTCAGAGTTTAAAGATTGATTCACAGCAGCGTAAATGTCATTTTCCTATCTGACTTTCCCTGCGTCAGTCTTTCCCTCCCACGCCAGCCAATGAGAGCAGAGAGTAGTGCCGCGTCTCTGTGAGCATCTCTGTCTCCAGTCCATTTAGGCAGAGGCATGAGCAAACACTCCCTCCCTTTCTCTTTTTTTGTCTATTTTTTTTTTTTACCTCAACAACTCCTCACATTCGTCCCTCCTCAGAGAACTCTTTCTCTCTGTGTCTTTCCCTTATTCTCGTTACATTACATCCTTTTCAATTTGTCATTATTCTCTTTTATTCCCCACAGCCCTGTCCTCTCTATCTGTCCCCTCCAATCACCTGATACCCAAACCACCGTATTGTGACTTTTCACCTTTTTCGTTTTCCGTCACACAGAGTACATAGCGCATGAAACACACTGCCTGAATTCAAATGGGGTTCAATGCTGTACAGTGCTCATCTCCTCTCCTGTAAGCCAATCAGATCACACACTCTCCACTCATCATTCTCATAATTTTTATCAGATTCTTTTATCTGTGTACTGTATTGGCATGTCTTTTCTGTATCTTCTTTATTTTCTGTAGCCTTAGGAGGCAATTAAACAGTTCTACCTACTCAGGTTTATTGTTTTCTCTCATGGCATAAATGATTGAAAAGCAACATTATATTGTGTTATTTCGCTGCGATTATACCTATTTGTAATTGTTTTGTATTCTCTTAATAGTCACAAATATTAAGTACTATTAAGTACTCGATATTAGGTTTAGTTATTTAGGAGGTCACTTACTGCACTGTCAGTGTTAGTGTTAAGATTGTGCCTAGAGCCAAAGGACTGCATCCCCCATCAGATCCCTCCATGTCACATGACTTAGTCACACGTCACTGATCATTTACACCTACATTTACATTTACTGCATTTGGAAGGCATCCTTATACAGAGCAACAATTATCTCATTAATACAACTGAGCAATTGAGGGTTAACGACCTCGCTCAAGGGCAGCAGTAGCAGCTTGGTGGAGCTTATGACCGAATTTGACCTCATGAATTTCTGTTTTGAAATCTGACACCTTAACCACTGAGGTACCCAGTGGCAGGCCATCAGGGCCATCAAGGCCTTTTCTGCTAGCCAGAACTCTATTTGAATCACTTTTTTTTTTACATTTTTATCAATGAATATGTATTAAATTAATCCCAATAGTCTATTCTTTTTTTATGCTTTCTCTCAATTAGTGTAAATTTATTTTTGAGTTTCTATCCAATCAGATTTTAGCCATCACTTCACAGGTTGCTGGGGTCAACAGGAAGCCCTTCATAGTCAGAACTGTAGGCTCTTGTAGCGAAAAATCCATATTGTTTGAAGCTGTTTTTTTAACCACTCAGATTGAAAGCTGAAGTCACTGAGGCCATCTAGCAGGCGTCCAGACACGTCTTCCTTTGATTAGATGGTCAGAGCTCACAAGTCAGAGTAATTGTTATGAAAATGTATTCTTTCTGCATAAGATACCTGTCTATGATGCAGCACACAGTATACTGTGTTTCTGTAAAGTACTAATGGTTTCTATAACCGTGGCATAATAATAATAGTAAGAGGTGGACTGATTCAGACAGGACACCACTGAAGGCCTAGGTGTAAAATGCACAGCCCACCACTGGAGGTACCACTTCCACACCGAAATCACATTGTCTTGTAATTATATGCATGTATTGTATATACATTAAGTGTCATCCTTCATAGAACTCATTGTATCACGTTTATTCTTCATGAGCCTAGTCACCATGTTCAGGTTATGTTTTTTGTTTTGTTTTCATTGTTCTCTCTTTCACGTGTGCTATTGTATTGCATATTTAGTTTATTATATTGTACATTCAATTTTATTACTTTATTCTTGTTTTATTGTTGTTTATTCTTGTTTTATTGTAATTTTACTCACAATTGTATATCACAGATCAGTGTAAAAAAAAAAAAAAAGCATTATCATTATAAAAATAGTCTGCACTTGCTTCCAGCTTCTCCTTTAAAACATTACACAATGCTCCATTGTGGACATTTAATAGATAATCTATCATAACAAAAAAAAAAATTTTTCAAGTGCTTATTTTGTGTGACCACGTAAAACATCCAAACTAACAAAAAGTGAAAGTGGTTCAACACATTCTAATTCCACTATACAGTGCTTTGCCAAATGTTTTGATACAGATTAGATTTGATATAATCATCAAATTTGTCTGGATTACAAAAAAAAAAAATAATTCAAAAAAGATTACTCCAGGTAGTATTTTCTATTGCAAACAAAAATGCTCTTAAAACTTGTTTTCAAAGTGTTTTTGGGCTGACTCTTGATTTCTATGGTTGGCATCAATGGAAAAAATGGAGACTTGATCACTTGACACACAACATTTAATAAAAATATATACTGTACCTTGTGTATGCTAAGAAACACACCACTACTCACTACTATATAAAACCATGGCATTAGTTATGCTTGAATGTAAAAAAAGAATAAAACGTTACATGCGTTGAGATGAATATATTGATGACCATATTCATAATATTTACAATATAACACAATGTGCGACATAGCTATAAAGCCAGTAAGATTGAACAACTAAAAAATCATCTGGATTAATAAACATAAATCATGCAAGTACAGTGCACTTAAGCTTTTTTTAATTGTTCTACAGAACAAAATTTTTTAATGGTTCAACATTATGTAATATAATGTAATATGAATTGAACTTTGGACATACTGTTTCATCTGTTGTGTGCTTCATTATTTCCATCTTTTTATATAACATAAAAAACCCTGCACCACCTCCCCCCTACAATCGATACAGTATATGGCAAAAACAGCTTTGACTGCAATTACAACTTCACATTTTTTTATTTTCTCTGTTAGCTTTGCACTTTTATTCTATATTTTGCCCATCCCTTTTATTCCGCATCGTTTAACCCCTTTCAGCTTGGATAGAGATAACATTATTCAGCAATTTTCTCAATTGTATTGTAGTGTTGGCTTTGACTCACTCACTGCAACACAACTGGAAATTGTTTGCACCAGGGCTGATCTATCGGTTTTGCAGAAGTGGGATTAAATATAGCTAAGTAAATTATACTTTTTCATTTACTTTTTACTTTTCAATTGTAAATAATTTTTGCAAACTACATTGCACCCCACCTTCATCAATTATACTAAAATATTTTGTGCAGACCCATTATATACAGTAAAAAACAAAGGAAATTGATTTGAGTTTCAGACTGTACCACTGCAAAATGCATGACACTATATGAAGTTTAAAGAAAAAAACAATGTTGGTTGTACAGGTTTAAAGCTTTGGGGTTTTATATTATGTGTAGATATACATAACTGCCATTAGGAATGCCTTAAGGCATGTTGATTGTTTTGACAGAAAATCATTTACATCAATACTATGAATCTAATGACTAATAGCACCCGTGAAACAATCTTACCATATTTTTTCTGTAAAAAAAAATGAAAAATAAAAACATTTACAAATAAACCTTGGTGTCTACATACATACATACATACGTACACACACACACACACACACACATATATATATATATATATATATATATATATATATATATATATATATACACATATACACACTATATTGCCAAAAGTATTGGGTCCCCTAGTCATAAGTATGGCTTCTGGGAAGCTGTTCCATTAAATTTTTTAGTGTGCTTGTGAACTAAGAAAGGCAGGTATTCATATAGGTGAGGAGGCCTGGGGAGCAGTCAAAGTTCCAATTCAGTAGGGCCACTCAAGATCTTCCTCTACAAGCATGTAAACCATATCTTCAAGGAGCTCACCTTGTGCACAGGGGCATTGTCATGCTGGAACAGGTTTGGGTTTCCAAGTTCCTCAGCTTTGTGGTAACAGTTTGGAAAAGAACCGCATATAGCAGGAAAGGTCAGGTGACCCAGTACTTTTGTATATATACAGTAATTCCCCGCTTTACCGCGGTTCGAATCTCGCACCCCTGGTTTATTGCGAAATTTCATTTGCCACTAGTTAATTTGTTTCGCTGAGATAATAGTGAAATTTATTAATAAAAATATTATGTATTAATTATAAAATGAAGTAAAATGTTAATACAGTAAAGTACTGCATACATAAAATAGCATTTTTGGGGTGACATCCGTTTATCGCGGATTTTCTTTTATCGGGGGGAAGGGCGGTTTTGGTACATAACCACCGCGATATATATATATATATATATATATACATACCGTAATTTCCGGACTATAAAACGCACACTTATATAAGCCGCACCCACTGAATTTTAAAAATATTTTTATTTTTAACATAAATAAGCCGCACCTGTCTATAAGCCGCAGGTGTCTACACTAATGTATTTTACACAGGCTTTAACGAAAGACACGTTACACACGGTGTAACGGGTGAAATATGTTGCGCTTCCTTTAGGAGCATAGCGGTATTTTGGGAAAAGACCGGCACAGCATTTTTCCGGGATTACTGCGTGTGTTCAAGACGAGGATTATGTCCTTATTATTTTCTGATGCTCATTTCTAAGTTTCTTTGACTAACCCATAACGCTGTTGCCAAGAAAAATAAAAAAGCACGAGTTTTGGAAACCTGTCTGTGCTTATATGATTTGTGTTGCAACTGGAGTTTTAGTGAGCTCTCCCTTCACCCTGACTCAACGCGCTACAACGGCTTGTATCTAAACAGCAACCGACCGAGTAAGTCATTGTTCACTGTCTTCCTCCTTCCTTTCACAACTACAGTGGTACCTTGACCTACGAGTGCATTAATGTACGAGTTTTCCGAGGTACGAGTGATCACTCGGTCGATTTTTTTGCTTTGTTACGCGAGCAAAAAATTGAGGTACGAGCTCGAGACGCCGCTGCTAGATGGCGAAGCAAAGCTAGAAAGACTGTGACGAAAATTAAGATAAGCAAAGAAGAAAAAGTTACAATTTTAAAGTTTAGGGATACGTAGTGTACAGGAGTAATAGTAAAAAACGAGTTTTCCCTCCGCCTCCGCTTATCGCTTCTCCCCCCCCTCCACACACACACACACACACACACACACACACACACACACACACACCCCACCGGCGCTTTCGTTAGTCGTCTCATCTTAATAACATGAAACATAAAAACGGGGTGTCATTTTGAGGGTTGGAACGGATTAATGCCATTTTAAGTATTTTCAATATGGAAAACTGATTTGATGTGCGAGCAAATTGAGATACGAGCTCGTCCACGGAACGAATTAAACTCGTAGGTCAAGGTACCTCTGTATTTCTCTGGGGAGTTTATCTTTTGTCATCGTCGTGCTGGAATGGTGAGGTGTGTGCGTGAGGTGAGGTGCGTTTTTTCGTTTCCGCTCGGAAATTTCATTGGTCTAATATTATGTCGCTCAGTTTTTTGGCTTGAAGTTTGTGAATCCGGGAAAAACCCAGGAAAAATCCATAAATAAGACGCTTCGTTGTTTAAGACGCGGGGTTCAAAACGTGGAAAAAAAAACGGCTTATAGTCCGGAAAATACTATATATATATATATACACACACACACACACACACACACACACACACACACACACAAAATATATAGTGTATATGAATTATATATAATTATGGTTCCCTGGTGGTCTAGTGGTTAGGATGCGGCGCTCTCACCGCTGCGGCCCGGGTTCGATCCCCGGTCAGGGAACCAACCCCAGCCACTTTCAGTGCCGGTCCCAAGCCCGGATAAATGGGGAGGGTTGCGTTAGGAAGGGCATCCAGCGTAAAACGTGCCAAATCAAACATGCGGAGGATCCGCTGTGGCGACCCCTAACGGGAGAAGCCGAAAGAAAGTTATTATATATGAATTATATATAATGTAGTGGTTTACAATTAATACACACACACACACGCGCAAACACACACATACTCTTCTGAGGTATCAGAACATGCTTCCTCTGTTAAACACCTTCAGTTTTGTCAAAAAGTGAAAGTAAACAAAAGTCAGACATGAGAGCAGATTCTTCATGATATAGAGTATCGGAGTCACATAACCATAGAGAATGACCAGGCAGACCCGTAAAACCAGGAAAGGCAGGTCCTGGGCTACTACTCCTAAAGTAGTTAGCATTGGATTGTGAGGAGTTAAAACCCCACGCAAAATTGAGAAAAAGCTTAGAATGTAGATAGGAAAGACCCAATTTGAGTAGTAAATCTTCTGAACCCCAGCTACTCTGATCATCTCCACTGTATCCAGCCAGAATACAAATGTCTCCAGGAAGAGCTCATGGCGAGGATCTCTAACACACATGAAGCGAAGACACCCGAAGTCATAGTGGGAGTGGGAGTATAGGTAGGCCGTACTGGAGGTACGTGAGATGCCATCCATGTTGGCCCAGCGTCCTGTCGGTGATGTGTTTATGGCTTCTGACCTCAGCACTGAGCCATTTGCAGCTCTGTTAGCTTGCAGTTGCGATGACACAGTGGACACCTGCTCCAGGTGAGTCAGAACAGGCCCAGGAACCTCAAAGTCTAGCCTATCTGTTTATTGAGAAAATACATTAAGAATAATAGAAATTGACCAATAAATACTTTGTCAATTAAGTTTCAATTACAAACAATCACTGACCACTTTAATACAAACAGCTGTAAGCTTCATGCAATTATCCGCCAATTATCGAATCATGTGGCAGTTCTATGCATAAAATCATGCAGATATAGGTCACTTGCTTTAGCTAATGTTTAAACCAAACACTAGAATGTGGACAAAACATAAATTTGCATTACTTTGACCATGGTGTGGCTGTCAGTACCTGACAGTACACACAAGAATCTACAGAATTTCCACAGTATAGTGGAAAAATAATTCCACTCTTGACAGTCATATTCAAGAATTTAACACCAAGACAAGTGGGCATAAGTTCACAGAAATTCAACATTAAATGTTGAAGGAAAAAACATGACTGGGCCAATTTTTGTCCAGTTTTAATGAGTGCCCACAGACCTCAAATTCAATATTATATATATATTTTTACTATATTTTTCCCATTTTGATATTTGATGTGTATGAGGTGGTATCAAGAAGTTTTGAGGCTAGCTATGTATATAAGAATGTACTTTATTTATCTATATTTACACACAAAATAATCCCCTTACACTGCAATACAGTTTCTGCCACTTCAGCAATATGTCCTGGAAGTCTTCTTTTCTAAGCACGTCATGCGATTCATGCTGGATCTTCCCAATGGTGCCAAAACGATGACCTTTGAACTGGATCTTCATCTCCGGGAAATGGGCGAAGTTTGCAGAAGCCAAAGATGGTGAGTAGGGTGTGGGTGGATGTGAGATCGTGTGGATTGTTCTCCAACGATCACCATGCACAATTTGCCAAATAGTTTTGACATTTTCCAGGGGTTGAGCTCATTAAAGGTCTTCAGAATTTCATGTTTTCTCTTTGTTCTAACTTGCTTTCCTTGATGAAATCGCAGACATTGTAACACAGGTGGTCAGAATAGCATCAGTTAGCACCTTTAGTCTCAAAACCTTTTGATGGCACATCATAAATTACCTGGAAACCTGTATCTGAATAGATTTTTAGTGTATTTGCCTCATGATTTGCTGACTGCATAATTGCGTGAATTGTATTGCAATTTTAACACTTTGTATATATATATATATAACTATTTTCAAAACCATTGTAAAATGTTTGTACATTTATCTACAGTTAATGAATATTTGAAAACTCGTTTCTGTTATAAATGAACTGACTTTACTTCAGTTCAATAATTTGTCATAAATTTATACCTTGTCCTCGTAGGCGATATGGACGAATTCTCTCTACAATGTCTACACAGATGAGGGCAAAGAGCACCAAAGAGACAGGAAGCTCGTTAAAGTGGTCATGTAAAATTTCTGCATCCAACTGAACCTGCCAAGAGATAAATTGGAGTCAGAAGAGCATTGTTACATTGTTAGACATTTTATATATTTAT
>JAAIIK010000072.1:787426-798944 GCA_014706435.1 Silurus glanis | reverse complement strand
AGAGAGAGAGAGAGAGAGAGAGAGAGAGAGAGAGAGAGAGAGAGAATCAGTTTTTTTTATACAGCATTAAAGATTATTAAGCTTTTAAGTTAATAAATATTGCGCAGCAGTATATGTCACGTTTAATCAAGGAAGTTGTTATATTTGTTAGCCACTGAGTTATAAACCGTAACAATCGTTATTATAGCTTTATGTTAGCTGTAATAGAAAAACCATTGACATTCCACTGGTATGACTCGAGTTAATAATAAAACCGTTGTTTTGAGTGTGGCTTACTGAACAGCACACACAAGACCATTCACCTTTCTTTTAAAACTGTAGAAGTAGTACCTTAGTGAAAAATCATGACACATTTGCCACTGGTTTCTTTTTAATTATTTATACCATTTATAATGTTTGGTTTAACTACAAATTAAATTTTCTACTATTATTTGAAGAATACTAATGTTGCTTGGTCATATTAGTGCATTAGAGCTTACAACATAAAGTTTGTTTCCAGCTAATGGTATTGATAGATTCATTAAGGCTAAAAAAGTAACATTTGGATATCTTTATTTTTGTTACCTACAATTAATGTACATAAAAACTGACTTTATAACTAATTTCTTGGAAAGAATTAAACAGTTCCTTTAAAAGTTGGTTCAGCTTTCAACACCAACTCACAAACTGTCACATGCTTGGTAAAGTAGAGACCTTCAGTGATATTTAAATTTAGAATCTGCATATAATGAAATGTTTAACAAGATTATAAGTGGATGTACAACCGGAGTGGGATTTTACCTTCGAGCTGGAAATGACAATGGCAAAACATGGTAGCGTGCAGAGAAGTGCATGGGCAAGAGTGACAGGTCTCCTGTGCAAGAAGAGATTTTCACATGTTTAGTTTAATCAAGAAAAATCTCTCTGGTGCAAAGGGAACTCCTTGTATATACAGTATAAAGGGAAGTATTTGCTAAGTGGAGAAAAAGTTTGGTCTTCTGATCAGCAGGTTATGAGTTCAAATCTCAGCACCACCAAGCTGCCACTGCTGGACCCTAGGGCAAGACCCTCAACTGTTCAGTTGTATAAATGCGAATATTGTTAATTGCTCTGGATTAGGGTGAAAATAATTCTAACACCAGGAAGGTATCGCAAATTTATTTCTACTTGTTATAGAGACAGGCTAAACAGCACCAGATTACATTTATGTTTTTAGCCTTTGGTAGGCACTCTATTCTGAGTAATTAATTAAATTTATCTTTATTTGTATAGTGTTTTTAACAATGGACATTGTCTCAAACAGCTTTATAGAGATAAAGCGGTTATAAAAGAATGTAAGTATGTACCTTATAATTGTAAATTTGGGCAAGCCAGTGGTGACTGTGGCAAGGAAAAACTTGAGGAATGAGGAAGCAACATTTTCAGTGGAACCAGACTCGAAAGGAAACCCTCATCTGGGTGGCAGCAAATGTCCACTTATTACAACTCCATCATTGTTGAGGTGTGCAGTGATAGGCGATAAAATGCACCCTGTGGTCCTGAGCCATTGTAGTAGATGTAGTGATATTAATAATCTTCTCTGAATTACTTACAATTATCATATTTATACAACTATGCAGTTGATGGCTAAAGACCTTGCTTAAGGGCCCATGAGCATCAATGATTTAAACTCTCTTCAGGACGGAAGTGTAACGTTTTACCCACTTCTCATTACAGGCGCAATTATAGAGTATATAGCCTATATTTTATAATATGATTGAAACAGGCATTGTTATATATTTTAATCAAAGCACAACAAATGAGATTTTATTAGAATATTACTTCATTACAAATTTTAAAAAATCACATTTATTAGCTACCCACTTCAGCACTATGCCACCCCACTTATTTGCAGTCACACCTCGAAACACACACAGACACACACACACACACACACACACACATGAGCAATCAATGGGATTCCAAAGCATTTCAGAGATTTTTTGTGTGTATATCTGCCCAACCTGCAAATTCTATTTCTAACATGTGAGATGCAGTTAAGACACGCAGAAGGATACACGGTAAATGGTCACTGAGGGTCATTACATACAAAGACAACACATACTTACCAGTGGGTAACTTCTTCAAGGAAACCCCTGGACTTCAGGATGAAGTACTTTAGTGGCACCCAGACAAACAAGGACACGGAGGTCACATAGGCTATGGATGCTGCCACCACCAACCAGTAAGCCGTCCTGTTATTTAATTCCACAAAGCTTAGAAGTGATGCAAAGCGCTCCAGAACCACAAACACAGGCACACACAGACATGCAAATTCTAACACCTCATACAGGATAAGCTTGACAGTCCTTCCAGAAGGCATCATGATTTGGTGCTTTCTGTGTGAAAATAGTAGAGTTAATAGAGTTAAAGCCAAGTCAGGTGCATCCACTACCCCCACTGATACACACTTGTTCGCACAGTGAACTGACTGCTGCTGTGGACTCTGGACACTGCTACTGCTTACACTGCACTTCCAGTCCTATTCATTTTTATTGTCATAATGATGAAGCCATGCTTCTCTCTCTCTCCCTCTCTCTTTTTTTTTTTTTGCTTTTACAGATGTCATCTGAAATCCACTACTATTTTTGTATAAAATTCTGCACAGTTAATGGATATAGAAATATACACAGTGACCACTTTAATAGGAACATCTGTACATTTATGCCACTATCAATTAGCTAATCATGTGGCAAAAGCACAAAACATATTAGCTTCAGTTAATCAAATTAAACATGGAAAAATTGTTATTTCAGTGACATTGCCCTTCACGGTTGTCCATGCCAGACAGGATAGTTTGAGTTTTTCAAGAAATGCCAATCATTAGATTTTTACAAATAACCGACTGGTGTAAAACCAATAAACAACTATAAAGTGTCCAAGGGCTTCTTGTTAATAAAAAAGGGTAAAGCAGAATAAGAGTAGTTTATGATTATTTTTTTTTATAGTGTTCTGCTGAATCACATGACTGGACAATAAGACAAGTGAAAGGAAAATGAAAGTCACAAGCGGGTGGGAATATAAAGCACTTTTAAGAACTGCATGCAAACCTGAATCTAAATATGCTTCAAAAAATGGATTTCCCTCTGGTAAAAGAAACAAACATGACCAAAAAATAAATAAATAATTTCAAACACTTCATAACCTTTTTTTTAAGCTTGTTTAACCATTATTAATTTTATTGTGTGTGTATGTATCTTTGCACTTCCTCTCATTGCCAATGATTCTTCTCATATATTGGCTTATGAGGTTGGAAAACTTTAGGTTACTTTCGTAACCCCGGTTCTCTGATAACAGGAGTGAGGTATCTTACTATGGGGATCGCTTCGTACGTGACCAATCCTGGAAGCACCAATCACACCACGTCTGTCGGTTGACAGACGAATCACAACAGTGATGCGGGAAGTCCCACCTCTCTAAATACACCGCTGCTGATGGTCCCTGCCTCATTCTCACATATCTCTTTTCCATGTAGAAGGGTGGAGGAGGGAAGTGTGGTAAAATACCTCACTCCTGTTATCAGAGAATTGGGGTTACAAAAGTAACCTAAAGTTTTCTTTCAAACAACTGTTTGGTATAACACTATGGGATATAGACAACTCCCGTATTGCAGATATGCTGTCCGAAGCAGGCGTCAACCAACTCAGTGATGTGATAAAATTAACACGAGTTTTCCACCCCTCACCGAAGAGAGCGGAAACGCGTGAGAAATGAAAACATCCCCTTAACGATGTTTCCATCTTCCTTTCTCATATTTCATTTTTTTTTAACACACTCAGGACGGAATAAGCCAACGAAGGCTCTGTGATGTCCAGCCTATAAATCGGACAAAAGTGTGCGGCGAAGCCCAGCACGCAGCTGCACAAATGTCCTGAATCAAAACTGCCCTTCAAAAGCGCCCACGAGGTGGCCAAGCCTCGGGTACTATGAGCCCTCAGCCCTTCTGGAGGGTTAAGACCAATGCTATTATAACCCAATATAATAGCCTCCACGAGCCAGTGGGACAGGCGCTGCCAGGAAACAGGTCTTCCCTTACGAGAATCAGCCCATGAAACAAACAGCTGATTACCCCATTTCAATCCCTTCATCCTGTCCACATAGTGACGTAACGCACGGACAGGGCACAGACAGTAAAGCCGCTTCTCCGCCGCTGCCTGCAGACGAAAGCTGACTCGCTCACCTTAAGGACAAATGCCGGATTCGTCTTGAGAGTCACTCGCGAGAAATCCATAGCAAACCGCATACAGGAGTTATGAACCGAGAAAGCACCAAGTTCACTAACCCGCTCCGCGGTAGAAAGATTTACATTTACATTTGCGGCATTTAGCAGACACCCTTATCCAGAGCGACGTACAAAAGTGCTTTGAGTCTCTAGTAATGAATAAATCTACACTGGTACGCCAGATTAAAACTTAATATAAATATAACTCTTGAATTCTACAAACTTGGAAAGTGATAATTTAAGTGTTTCACGAAGAGGTAGGTCTTCAGTCGTCGCTTGAAGATACTGTACGGACATCCAGGGGAAGTTCATTCCACCACCTTGGTGCCAGAACAGAGAAGAGCCTTGAAGTGTACTTACCTCTCATTTTGAGAGAAGGTGGTACCAGTCGAGCAGTGCTGGAGGATCTCAGACAGCGTGGTGGAGTGCGAGATGTGATGAGGTCTCTGAGGTAAGATGGTGCTGGTCCATTTTTGGCCGTGTAGGCAAGCATCAGTGTTTTGAATCTGATATGTGCAGCTACTGGAAGCCAGTGAAGGGAGCGCAGCAGTGGGGTGGTGTGGGAGAACTTGGGCTGATTGAACACAAGCCGTGCAGCTGCGTTTTGGATCATTTGCAGTGGACGAATAGCGTTCAGGGGAAGACCTGCCAGCAGAGAGTTGCAGTAGTCAAGTCTTGAAATGACAAGAGACTGAACAAGCACCTGGGCAGCCTGTGTGGACAGAAATGGTCGAATCCTTCGGATGTTGTAGAGAAGAAATCGACAAGAATGAGCCACATTAGCGACATGTGGAAAGAAGGACAGTTCATTGTCCATAGTTACCCCAAGGTTATGAGCAGTGGTTGAAGGGGAGAGCAGAGAGTCATGAAGTGTTATTTGGAGATCTTGACCTGGAGATGAATCACCTGGGATCACCAGCAGTTCTGTTTTGCTGGGGTTGAGTTTTAGTTGGTGAGCACTCATCCATGAAGATATGTCTGTCAAGCATGCCGAGATCCGAGAGGAAGCTGTGGTATCTGATGGAGGGAAAGAAAAGATTAGTTGAGTGTCATCTGCATAGCAGTGGTAAGAAAACCCATGTGAGGATATGACTCCACCAATGGAGTGGGTATAGAGGGAGAAAAGGAGGGGACCCGAGCCTTGTGGGACACCAGTGGTGAGTCTGCACGGGGCAGATGTGGATCCCCTCCATGTTAAAAGAGAAAATAACAAAGCGACCTTCAGCGAAAGGAGCTTCAAACCAATACTCTGTATCGGCTCAAAAGGAGGCTGAGAAAGCACGCTAAGGACCACAGACAGATCCCACGGCAAAATCAGTGGCTTTAAAAACGTGTTCAGGTGCCGCGCTCCCTTTTATAAACCTGCACACAAGCGGGTGATGACCAATAGTATTTCCGTCAATCCCTACCTGGCATGCAGAAACAGTGGCGAGGTAAACCTTAACGGTTGAAAATGCCATGCCCTTATCTAAAAGTTCTTGCAAAAAGCACAAAACCTCTGCCACATAACAGTGAAAAGGGACAATCTGCCTTTGCGCGCACCATAGCTCAAATATACTCCATTTCCTCTCATAAGCAGAGCGCATCAAAGCTGCTCTCGCATTCTGAATTGTCTCAATCACCCTCAGAGGCAAACCAGTGACACTCAGATTCAACCTCTCACAGGCCACTGCCCACTCTGTCCGGTGCTGGGTGAAAAATCTCTCGGCGCGCTTGCGAGAGGAGATCTCTGCGCAACGGGAGAGGCCAGGGTCGATTGTGCAGGAGTTGGATTATCTCTGTCAGCCACAACTTCCCTGGCCAGTTTGGAGCGATCAGTATTACCGAGTGACCGCATTCTCTTACTCTTTTTAGAGTCATGATCATACTCAGCGGAGGAAATGCTTAAAGCAGTACGTTTGGCCACGGGTGAGCCCACACATCCACACCCATAGGTGCACCGTTTCTCACCAGAGAAAAGAATAGAGGTTACTGAGTATTTTCTTGTGAGGCGAAGAGATCTACGGCAACCCGGCTGAACCTCTCCCAAAACAGGTTCACCACTTGAGGGAGGAGAGTCCACTCCCCGTTCAGGGGATTTCCCCTGGACAAGAGATCCGCTCCAGCATTCATCACTCCCAGGACATGAGTTGCCCATAACAATTGAAAATGCTCATGCCCCACACCATGAGTTCTCGTGCTAGACTGTGAAGTTGAGGAGAACGTGTTCTGCCCTGGCGATTTATGTACACCACGCCGTCATGTTGTCCGATCTGACCAAGACCTGGTCAGAAATGTTTCAAAGCTAGAAACACCGTTAAAAGTTCCATGAAGTTTATGTGCGCATGCTGTAGCTAGACGGGCCATTTCCCTTTTGTTATTTTGCCCTCGCACACCGCACCCCAACCCGTGAGCAACGCATCCGTTGTCACTACTTTTCTCAGGGAGACAGCTCCCAGCGGGTTTCCAGATTCGAGAAAAGTGTGATTTTTCCAGTGACAAGAGCGCGCATGCAAACTGATGACACCATCACTTTGTGGTCGAGGTGGCGCTTCGGACATAAGCGCTGCGCCGCTACCCAGCACTGAAACTCTTATTCGCAACAGTTCCAACTGGATGCCAGACACTGCCGATGCCATCAGCCCTAGAAGGCGTAAACAGAGTCTAAACGGGACTTTCTTTCCTCTCTGGAAGAGGGAGAGACAACCGCGAATTGACCCGATGTGCTCCTCTGATAGAAAAGCCTGATACAGGTCTGAGTTCAGCCTGAGGACCTCCGCTGTTGACCATATTACACTGTTAAAGAGTGGTGGTCTCACGGCAAATTGCAGATGATACCCTCGCTGTATTGTGTACAAAACCCAAGGGTGAACTGCGCATGCGCACCAACTCTCTGCGCGAGCAGACAGCAGGCCGCTGCAGCTCCCGCTCACAGACGGCACGGTTGCACCATCTAGCGGCGGAGCCGTAGGCTTTCTCAGGAGGCATGCTTCAAACGCTTCCCTATCTTTCTTGCATAGGTAGCACTGCTGGCGCATATTTGACACCACAGCCCCGAAAAGGGCTTTCAGCTCTACTGGAGCGTCAAGAAACTCCACCTTCTCCCTCTGCGATAAGCCTGTCAATCCCAACCATAGGGCTCTTTTGCCCACCACGGCCAGACCCTTGCTGCGGCCGCAGCTCTGGACTGCTCCCCTCGATTAACGCAGGTTGAGATCTGCAATGATGCAGATCTATTCCCACAAGGCAGAGTCAGGTGACCCAGCATCAATCTGCCTCCCCGTCTCATCCATGAGCTCCGCCTGGTATGCTGTGAGCAGTGAGGTGGCATTCAAAGCTCTAACTGCCAGGGTAGAGGAGCAGTAAATCTTTTGGAAAAGAGAGGTGGACAGCCTTTCTGTCCGTCCCGGCAGTGAAGGGGAGGAGGAGAACAGGACAGCCTGTCGATTAGGGTGGAGGTGACATGCCACCGACAGTTCAACGGGGCGGGTTGGGGGGGGTTGGGCATCCCAAAATCCTCCATATTGTGCACCTCTCCAGTCTAGAGAAACCTTAACGGGTACTCTATGTGAGAAGGGTTTGTCCCAAAAACAGCATTTCCGCGACACACGCAGGGACAGCTGGAATCAGCTACTTAACTGGGGCAGCCTCTTCCCATCATAAAAATCCCTCTCAGCGTCCTGGTGCACCTGTTGAGATGGCCAGTCGATAGAGAGCTTTATGGCTGCTCTCCTACACATCTCAACGAGGTCCAGCTCACCTGGCATGGGGGAAGGGCCCATTGCACATGGGTCTCCTTTATTCGCGGCCGCGACTCGCATTTGGCGCTCCCAAATGCTTAATGGGAAATGAGAGGGTTAGCGAGCACAGCCTGTGCGTGCCTAACTCCCAAACACACTATGCACAGGTGATGAGAGTCTTTGGCTGAGATCTTTCCCTGTCGCCATGCAACCGGATGGGCTTGCAGTCGCCATAACGGAGATGCGAACACCGGGAGATAAACGAGATCACCACAACGTGCCTCTCGGAAAAAAAGGGTCTCGTACGATTACCTTCCTTACCTCACTTAACGCGAGGTAAAAAAGGAACAGCAGGAGCAAAAATATTTGCCTTAACAGTGAATATCCCCCTCAAAAAGAAGCAGCCGCGCTCGGAGACGTACCTAAACGGCTTGTCCATGAACAGATTAGCAGCCACCCCTAGATGATCTGCTGAGGATAGCTTCCTGAAAAGGATCTTCACGGGGAAAAGAACGAGAATGAGGCAGGGACCGTCAGCAGCGGTGTATATAGGGAGGCAGGACTTCCCGCATCACTGTCGTGATTGGTCTGAGAATATTTCTCCACTTCACAGGTTTCTCACGGGGTAAAAGTGAGGGGACTGAGGTGGCCATGGCAGGTTTTAGCTTTTAGCACTTTTTTAGACACATGGTTGTTCCTTTTCCTTATATGCAACAAACATTTTACAAAGGCAAAATACACAAGAATTGGACAGTAAATGACGAAGAAAGTTCTGGCTCTAACAGAACTTGTGCAAGACAGAAAACAGGAGACGTTAACAGACTGGCTCACACCCACAGTCAAACATGGAGGTGGAAGCTTAATGGTTTGGGGTTATTTTGAAGCAAGGAAAGCTAGAGACTTATTCCAGCTGAAAGGAATGCTGAACCAATATGGCTACCATTCCGCAATTCAGAGCCATGCAATTTCATATTGACCGTGGCTAATTGGAACCAATTTCAGCAAACAAGAAGACAATGACTAGAAATGCACATTCAACTTCTTTAAGCATTATTTTGAGAGAGAACAGTCAGCTGGCCTGCCCAGTGTCATCGCACTTTACTTTGTGATCAATTTTTTTTTTCTCAACTAATGAACATCTTTGGCCGAAGGAGAAGGAGGAGAAGGAAAGGAGGAAGACGTCTACAGAGACAGCAGGGAAAGGAGAAGTGTAGGAGAGTGGAGGTTAGTGTTGGTACTTTAAATGTTGGTACTATGACTGGTAAAGGGAGAGAGGTAGCTGATATGATGGAGAGGAGAAAGGTAGATATGTTGTGTGTTCAGGAGACCAAGTGGAAAGGGAGTAAGGCCAGGAACATTGGAGGTGGGTTCAAACTGTTCTATCATGGTGTGGATGGAAAGAGAAATGGTGTAGGGGTGATTCTGAAGGAAGAGTACAGTAAGAGTGTAATGGAGGTGAAGAGAGTTTCTGATAGGGTGATGAACGTGAAGTTGAAGGGATGATGGTAAATGTCATCAGTGCCTATGCTCCACAAGTGGGTTGTGAGATGGAGGAGAAGGAAAGATTCTGGAGTGAATTAGATAAAGTGGTAGATGGTGTACCTAGGAATGAACGATTGGTGATTGGGGCAGACTTTAATGGGCATGTAGGTGAAGGGAACAGAGGTGATGAGGAGGTGATGGGTAGGTATGGTTTTAAGGAGAGGAATGTGGAAGGGCAGATGGTGGTAGATTTTGCTAAAATGATGGAAATGGCAGTGGTGAATACGTATTTTAAGAAGAAGTAGGGTCATAGTGTGACATATAAGAGTGGAGGAAGGGGCACACAGGTGGATTATGTTCTATGTAGGAGATGCAACCTGAAGGAGATTGGAGACTGTAAGGTGTTAGCAGGGGACAGTGTAGCTAGACAGCATCAGATGGTGGTCTGTAGGATGGTTTTGGAGGTGAGGAAGAAGAGGAGGAGAGTGAGGACTGAGAGAAGAATAAGATGGTGGAAACTGAAGGAGGAAGACTGTAGTGTGAGGTTCAGGGAAGAGGTCAGACAGGGGCTCGGTGGTGGTGAAGAGGTGCTGGATGATTGGGTAACTAGTGCAGGAGTGATGAGGGAGGCAGCTAGAAAAGTACTTGGTGTGACATCTGGAAATAGAAAGGAAGACAAAGAGACATGGTGGTGGAATGAGGAAGTGCAGGAGAGCATAAGGGGAAAGAGGTTGGCAAAACAGAAGTGGGATCGACAGAGTGATGAGAAAAGTAGGCAGGAGTACAAGGAGATGCGGCAGCAGGTAAAGAGGGATGTGGCGAAAGCAAAGGAAAAGGCATATGAGGAGCTGTATGAGAGGTTAGACACTAAGGAAGGAGAGAAGGATTTGTACCGATTGGCCAGGCAGAGAGACCGAGCTGGGAAGGATGTGCTGCAAGTTAGAGCAATAAAGGATGGAGATGGAAATGTGTTGACTAGTGAGGAGAGTGTGTTGAGAAGGTGGAGGGAGTATTTTGAGCAGCTGATGAATGAGGAAAATCAGAGAGAGAGAAGGTTGGATGGTGTGGAGATGGTGAAGAAGGAAGTGGATAGGATTAGTAAGGAGGAACTGAGAGCAGCGATTAAGAGGATGAAGAGTGGAAAGTCGGTTGGACCAGATGACATACCGGTAGAAGCATGGAGATGTTTAGGAGAGATGGCAGTGGAGTTTTTAACCAGATTGTTTAACAAGATTCTGTAAGGTGAGAAGATGCCTGAGGAATGGAGAAGGAGTGTACTGGTACCGATCTTTAAGAATAAGGGAGATGTACAGACCTGCAGTAACTACAGGGGAATTAAGTTGATCAGTCACACCATGAAGTTATGGGAAAGAGTAGTGGAAGCCAGGTTGAGAGAAGAGGTGACCATCTGTGAGCAGCAGTATGGTTTCATGCCGAGGAAGAGCACCAAAGATGCATTATTTGCTTTGAGAATGTTGATGGAGAAGTATAGAGAAGGACAGAAGGAATTGCATTGCGTATTTGTGGATTTAGAGAAAGCGTACGACAGAGTGCCAAGAGAGGAGATGTGGTATTGTATGAGGAAGTCAGGTGTGTCAGAGAAGTATGTGAGGGTGGTGCAGGACATGTATGAGGACAGTGTGACAGCAGTGAAGTGTGCAGTAGGAACGACAGACTGTTTCAAGGTGAAGGTCGGACTGCATCAAGGATCGGCCCTGAGCCCTTTCCTGTTTGCAGTGGTGATGGACAGGTTGACGGACGAGGTTAGACAGGAGTCTCCCTGGACTATGATGTTTGCGGTTGATATTGTGATTTGTGGTAAAATTAGAGAGCAGGTTGAGAAGAGCCTGGAGAGGTGGAGGTATGTGCTGGAGAGAAGGGGAATGAAAGTCAGTAGGAGTAAGACAGAGTACATGTGTGTGAATGAGAGGAGGGGCAGTGGAGTGGGGCGGTTGCAGGGAGAAGAGGTGGAGAAGGTGGCGGTGTTTAGGTACCTGGGGTCAACAGTGCAAAGTAATGGAGAGTGTGTTAGGGAAGTGAAGAAAAGAGTGCAGGCAGGGTGGAGTGGGTGGAGAAG
>JAAIIK010000072.1:755464-772593 GCA_014706435.1 Silurus glanis | reverse complement strand
TAATAATAATAATAATAATAATAATAATAATAATAATAATAATAATAGGTCAAACAAAGTAGACTATATAATATTTGTGTTATTTGTGTTTCATTTCATTTATATTTCATTTATATTTATTTCCCTTCCAATCTGAAGCTGAGCTCTGGCAAAAGAATTTCCTTTGGGATTAACAAATTTTATCTTATTTTTGTAATATATAATTAAGTATAAATTAAAGTCTGGGAAAGGTGAACAGTCTCCAATAAAGAATATGCAAGAAGATCTTTGAATTAAATTTTGAAAAGAAAATTCAATCAGTAATTTTATATTCGGTTTAATGACATTGTAGAATAACCCAGGACATATGTCCTTACATCATGCCAGCGAACGCATTTGTAGAGAAAGTTTGGAGAGAAACAGGATGTTTTAAATGATCTTCATCTGCTCTGCAATTACAGTGCTTTTAAGACTGAACGACGTTGATAAACCTAGTCAAAACATTCATTACATTGGGCTCCAATGGTCCAAGACTGTAGATGAGCTCCTTCCTCTTACATTAACACACTTAATTTTCCCTGTAACAACTAGCAATGCAAGCAATGAAGTCATTAATGTTATGTCTGTTGCTTTTAAATGTTATCATATCAGCTGCTTGACAAAACAGTCAGGATTCTTTAATGTACAATTGATTGCAGAAAAAAAAAAGAGTATTTTATGCTAGTTTAATTCAGGACTTGTGTAGATTCATGCTTTGTTTTATCGGATACTTATATTCTACAGCAAAAAATATGTACATTTCCAAACTATCAGATGCTGAATTGAGTTACAATATATACAAAAAGCTCTGACTTTATTGTAACACATGACATTTCTATACAAAAATAAATATTTATATCTTTAACAATGATCAAAAACTTTGGTGTTCAGACCGCTCCATATTATACGTTAATATTTGCCTGTCCTATGTCAATCGCTTCAAACCATGGGGCACAATAAGCAACATCTTCATAGTTGGATAACGATGGGTTCTTCTTCTTCTTTCGGCTGCTCCCATTAGGGGTCGCCACAGCGGATCATCCGTCTCCATACCACCCTGTCCTCTACATCTGCCTCTTTTACACCAACTACCTGCATGTCTTCTCTCACCACATCCATGAACCTCCTCCTTGGTCTTCCTCTTTTCCTCCTTCCTGGTGGCTCCATCCTCAGCATTCTCCTACCAATATAACTCATGTCCCTCCTCTGCACATGTCCAAACCATCTCAATCTCGCCTCCCTCACCTTGTCACCAAAACGTCCAACATGCGCTGTCCCTCTAATAAACTCATTTCTAATCTTGTCCATCCTCGTCACTCCCAGCGAAAACCTTAACATCTTCAGCTCTGCTACCTCCAGCTCCGCCTCCTGCCTTTTACTCAATGCCACTGTCTCTAAACCATACAACATCGCAGGTCTCACCACAGTCCTATAAACTTTCCCTTTCATTCTTGCAGATACTCTACTATCACAAATCACTCCTGTCACTCTTCTCCACCCACTCCACCCTGCCTGCACTCTTTTCTTTACTTCCCTAACACACTCTCCATTACTTTGCACTGTTGACCCCAGGTACATGAACTCATCCACTTTCTCCACCTCTTCTCCCTGCAACCGCACCACTCCACTGCCCTCCCTCTCATTTACGCACATGTACTCTGTCTTACTCCTACTGACTTTCATTCCCCTCCTCTCCAGCGCGTACCTCCACCTCTCCAGGCTCTTCTCAACCTGCTCACTACTCTCACCCCAAATCACAATATCATCCGCAAACATCATAGTCCAGGGAGACTTCTGTCTGACCTCGTCCGTCAACCTGTCCATCACCACTGCAAACAGGAAAGGGCTCAGGGCCGATCCTTGATGCAGTCCAACCTTCACCTTGAACCAGTCTGTCGTTCCTACTGCACACTTCACTGCTGTCACACTGTCCTCATACATGTCCTGCACCACCCTCACGTACTTCTCTGACACACCTGACTTCCTCATACAATACCACAACTCCTCTCTTGGCACTCTGTCGTACGCTTTCTCTAAATCCACAAATACACAATGCAGCTCCTTCTGTCCTTCTCTATACTTCTCCATCAACGTTCTCAAAGCAAATAAGGCATCTGTGGTGCTCTTCCTCGGCATAAAACCATACTGTTGCTCACAGATGGTCACCTCTTCTCTCAGCCTGGCTTCCACTACTCTTTCCCATAACTTCATGGTGTGACTGATCAACTTAATTCCCCTGTAGTTATTGCAGGTCTGCACATCTCCCTTATGCTTAAAGATCGGTACCAGCACACTCCTTCTCCATTCCTCAGGCATTCTCTCACCTTCCAAAATCTTGTTAAACAATCTGGTTAAAAACTCCACTGCCATCTCTCCTAAACATCTCCATGCTTCTACCGGTATGTCATCTGGTCCAACCGACTTTCCACTCTTCATCCTCTTAATCGCTGCTCTCACTTCCTTCTTACTAATCCTATCCACTTCCTGCTTTACTAACTCCACATCATCCAACCTTCTCTCTCTCTCATTTTCCTCGTTCATCAGCTGCTGAAAATACTCCCTCCATCTTCTCAACACACTCTCCTCACTAGTCAACACATTTCCATCTCCATCCTTTATTGCTCTAACTTGCAACACATCCTTCCCAGCTCGGTCTCTCTGCCTGGCCAATCGGTACAAATCCTTCTCTCCTCCCTTAGTGTTCAACCTCTCATACAGCTCCTCGTATGCCTTTTCCTTGGCTTTCGCCACATCCCTCTTTACCTGCTGCCGCATCTCCTTGTACTCCTGCCTACTTTTCTCATCACCCTGTCGATCCCACTTCTGTTTTGTTAACCTCTTTCCCCTTATGCTCTCCTGCACTTCCTCATTCCACCACCATGTCTCTTTCTCTTCCTTTCTATTTCCAGATGTCACACCAAGTACTTTTCTAGCTGCCTCCCTCATCACTCCTGCAGTAGTTTCCCAATCATCCAGCACCTCTTCACCACCACCGAGCCTCTGTCTGACCTCTTCCCTGAACCTCACACTACAGTCTTCCTCCTTCAGTTTCCACCATCTTATTCTTCTTTCAGTCCTTACTCTCCTCCTCTTCTTCTTCGCCTCCAAAACCATCCTACAGACCACCATCCGATGCTGTCTAGCTACACTGTCCCCTGCCAACACCTTACAGTCTCCAATCTCCTTCAGGTTGCATCTCCTACATAGAACATAGTCCACCTGTGTGCACCTTCCTCCACTCTTATAGGTCACCCTATGATCCTCCTTCTTCTTAAAATACGTGTTCACCACTGCCATTTCCATCCTTTTAGCAAAATCTACCACCATCTGCCCTTCCACATTCCTCTCCTTAAGGCCATACCTACCCATAACCTCCTCATCACCTCTGTTCCCCTCACCTACATGTCCATTAAAGTCTGCCCCAATCACCAATCGTTCATTTCTAGGTACACCATCTACCACTTCATCTAATTCACTCCAGAATCTTTCTTCTCCTCCATCTCACAGCCGACTTGTGGAGCATAGGCACTGATGACATTTATCATCATCCCTTCAACTTCCACCTTCACGTTCATCACCCTATCAGAAACTCTCTTCACCTCCACTACACTCTTACTGTACTCTTCCTTCAGAATCACCCCTACACCATTTCTCTTTCCATCCACACCATGATAGAACAGTTTAAACCCACCTGCAATGTTTCTGGCCTTACTCCCTTTCCACTTGGTCTCCTGAACACACAACATATCTACCTTTCTCCTCTCCATAATATCAGCTAACTCTCTCCCTTTACCAGTCATAGTGCCAACATTTAAAGTACCAACCCGAACCTCCACCCTCCTGCACTTCTCCTTTCCCTGTCGCCTCTGTAGATGTCTTCCTCCTCTCCTTCTCCTCCTTCGGCCAACAGTAGCCCAATTTCCACCGGTACCCTGTTGGCTAACGATACCTGTGGCGGTCGTTGTTAACCCGGGCCTCGACCGATCCGGTATGAAATTCTTAATCGTGACCCGCATATTTGATTTGGCACGTTTTACGCTGGATGCCCTTCCTAACGCAACCCTCCCCATTTATCCGGGCTTGGGACCGGCACTAAGAGTGCACTGGCTTGTGCCTCCCTAATGGCTGGGTTGGATAACAATGGGTTACTTAACGTAATCCCGGGTTCTTTGATAACAGAGTGAGGAGTTTCACTATGGGAATCGCTTTGGGCGTGACCAACTACGGAAGCTCTTATGACACCACGTCTGTCTTGACAGACAGGTCGACCTGAGATCAGGCTCCGCCCCACCTTTATCCCTCAGGTCGACCCCTTCTAACATCATTGCAGCGAGATTTCTTCCCGTCCCCGTGCAAGGAGGGAAGTGCTGGTGAAACACCTCACTCTGTTATCAAAGAACCCGGGATTACGTTAAGTAACCCATCGTTCTTTTTCTAACTTCGCTTGGTGTTTCACTATGGGAGCTATAGACCACTCCCGGATTGCACATGATCCCGCTACACCCAATCACATGGGCACAGGACGTCTGGCTCCCAGCACCGCATGTGCCAAGGACGACTCAGACACATCTAGTCTATAAAACCGCACAAAGGTGTGTGGCGTAGCCCAACTAGCCGCCGCACAAATTTCCTGAACAGAAACTCCCTTAAGTAGGGCCCATGATGTCGCCATCCCTCTAGTAGAGTGGGCCCTCAGACCCGCAGGTGCCTGAGAACCACAGCATTCATACGCTATAGATATAGCCTCCACAATCCAGTGGGACAGCCGTTGTCTCGACAACGGCTTCCCTTTGTGAGGGGTAGCCCAAGACACAAACAGCTGGTCAGACTTCCTGAAACCCGCTGTTCTCCTGACATACGTATGGAGGGCTCGCACTGGGCACAAGGAACTCAATCTCTCCTTCTCCTGAGATGAGAACGGAGGAGGGTGAAAAGCCGAAAGTTCCGTAACGGGACATCTATAAGAAGAATCCACCACTTTAGGTACAAACGCCGGGTTAGGGCGAAAGGAAACTTTCGTGAGCCCTGGGGCAAACTGTAAACAGGATGGACTGACAGACAGGGCTTGCAGCTCTCTCACAAGCTTAGCAGTCACTAGAGCCACAAGCAGTGTCGTCTTAAGAGAAAGAAATTTCAGCCCTATGCCATCCACCGGCTCGAAGGGGTGATGAGAAAGGGCCTCCAAAACCAAAGACAGATCCCACTGAGGCACTAAACGCCGAGACACCGGCCTCTTACGGCGTGCACCTTTCATAAACCGACTAATCAAAGGGTGCCAACCCGCAGGTTCGTTACTAAACCCGACATGACACGCAGAAATAGCCGCCAGATACACCTTCAAAGTAGAAAAAGCTTTCCCTTTATCCAGCAAAACCTGGAGAAAGCACAAAATGTCTCCCACAGAACACTGGAAAGAGACAATGTGACCACGGCCACACCACTCCTCAAAAACTCGCCATTTATTGTCATAAAGCGTGCGAGTAGACGAGGCCCTAGCACTCTGGATAGTGTGTATAACCGATTGGGGTAAACCTGCCACACTCAAGATCCACCTCTCACGGGCCAGGCCCAGAGAGCTATCCTGTCCGGGTGCGGATGATAAATCTCCCCGCCCGCCTGGGACAGAAGGTCCCTCCGTGGAGGGAGTGGCCACGGCTGATCCGACAGCAGCTGAACTATTTATGCGATCCAGTGTCTGGACGCCTAACGTGGAGCTATCAGAATCAGTGACAAGCTGAATTCTCTGACCCTGGCCAGGGTGGGGGAAATCAAGCTCAGTGGAGGGAATGCGTAGAGAAGAACGTTTGGCCATGGGTGGGCTAACGCATCCACACCCAACAGTGCATCTTTGTCCCTTAGAGAAAAGTACAGAGGACACTGAGCGTTTTCTCGCGAGGCGTAGAGATCTACGGCAGCCCGGCCATATCTCTGCCATATCTGCTCCACCACCTGGGTGTGCAGTTTCCATTCCCCGTACAGGGGGTTTCCCCTGGACAACAGATCTGCACCCTGGTTCCATATGCCTGGAACATGAGTCGCTCTGATGGACAAAAGCCTCGTGTCGCACCACATTATCAGTTTCCTCGCTAACTGATGCAACTGGAGGGAGCGCACACCCCCCTGCCGGTTGATGTATGCGACCACTGTGGAATTGTCTGTTTTCACCAACACATGTTGGCCCTTTATGAAAGCCAGAAAATGTTTCAGCGCTAGAAACACTGCCAACAACTCTAAGTAGTTTATATGTCTCGGGATTAGCTGTGGAGGCCAAACGCCGTTCACAGCTCTGCCCATAAGGGTCGCGCCCCAGCCCGCCAAAGACGCGTCCGTCATCATAGTAACCCTCGACGACACCGCCCCCAAGGGAATCCCCGACCGAAGAGTCGCGGGGCATCCCCATTGGCGGAGCGCTAGGACGCACGCATGCGTTACTTTGACCGGCCGATTGAGATGACGTCGGGGACATAAGCGCAAGCCCATCTCTGAAAATCTCTCATCATGAGAAGTCCCAGACGCACCACAGAAATCACTGAGGCCATTAAACCCAGTATTCGTAGGCACATTCGGAACGGGACCATAGTCACCACCCGAAAACGGGAGTGACACTGTATGAAAGATGCGATTCTTTTTTCCGTCAGCGTGACTCGACAGGAGAGGGAATCTATACTGAGTCCTAGATATCCCGCGTGCTGCGCGGGACACAAGCGGCTCTTTTCCCTGTTTATTTTGAAACCCAAGTTGCAGGGATGTGTGACAACGCTCTCCGCATCTCTGATCGCTCGCTCTCTTGACGAGGAGCATATCAGATAATCGTCTATATAAGACAAAATCCGAATCCTGAAGCCTGTATCCCCGTGAAATCGTGTTTAATACCCAGGGATGAACAGCGCATGCGCGCCAATTGACGAGGCGCGCTGAAAGGGAACCCCCACATACACAACTCTGGTCGCGCGTTAATGACGTCACAACCATCGCCGCGCTGGGCTCCGCTGGCAGAGCGCGCGCGCCCTCCAGCGGTAAAACTAGGGGGGGTGCACGCTGAATTCTTGGACTTTTTGCACACTCTCGCCCTCGGCTGATCGCCTGGATGCGAAAGTGCCAAATTTATTGTGTTTTTTATTCTTGAACACATCGCCCTCAGCAGATGCGATGATGAAATCTGAACTGACGTGCGAGTGAACACATGTCGTGAGTGCTTGGTGACACTGAACACTGGCTGAGGGGGCGGGTTCTGAGACAGCTTACGAGGCAAACAGAGGTTGAACGAGAGTGCTGGTTTCTCTCATCTTTTCTAGAGCTGGACCGAACACACCTTTCGTCGTAGGCAGCATCCATGACTTCCGCTTTCTGTGTGTCACCCAAGCCTGACAGGTTAAGCCACAACGCTCTCTCACCTGACACAGCCAAGCCCATTACGCGGCCGCAGCCCTGAACCGCGCCTCGTGAAGAGCGCAGGATTAGGTCGTTCACCACACAGATCTCGTCCCAAAGTACCGGGTTAGGTACTCCCGTGTCGAGCTGTCGTCCCATCTCCTCTAAAATCTCCGCCTGGTACGCGGACAGCAAAGTCACCGCGTTTAGCGAGCACACTGTCTGCGCTGCGTATTTATACATCCTCTGATGGATGGACGACGTCAATCTTTCGATTTTTCCAGGCAGCGCAATTTGAGAGGAGGCAGAGATAGAACGCCTATTCGGATGGAGGTGATAAGCCACCGAAGGCTCCACAGCTGGGGGTCCAGCCAACCCCAGCTCTTCCATCCCTTGAATCTCCAGCTTGGAGCACCCTTTTGCGGGAAGCTTGCTTTTGAAGGGGCTAGACCAGTAACGAGACGTCTCCTTCATGCAAGCCGGCACGGCGGGCAGGAGCTGTCTAGCAGCGGGTTGAGCAGGCGGCAGCCTTTTCCCGTCGTAAAGGTCTCTCACAGCTCCCTCCGCGTCCTGGGCCGCGGGCCAAGCTAGTCCTAGCTTAGCTGCGGCTCGCTTGCATACCTCGTGCAGGTTACCTTCAGCCTGTGAGGTTGCATCGCCCGCGCTCTGGGGCCTCGAGTGTTGGGCCGGGAAGGGACCACTGTCGTCCTCATCCTCGTCCTCCATATCCAAGTCGAGGAGGTCTGAGTTCGCATCTGCGTCCTCGTCGCACGGTCGTTCCTCATCCTCCGCGAGGAGGTTATCAAACAGAGGCGGCATGACCGGCGATTCGGCCTCCATCAGGTCCGCCCAGCTCGTGGTCGCGCAGTGAGCGCATGCTTGCGGGTCCGCGAGCGACGTTTGAGCGTGCTTCGGGCCCATGCACGTGATGCACATCGGGTGAGGGTCCCTGCCCGAGATGGTTGCTCCACATGATGATGGACACGGGCGGGATGCAACCTCCCTGATCTTCGACTCATTCCCTTTGGTGGGGGGGATGACCGTCGACATGGCTGAGTACGGAGAATACTAGACTCGTCACAACACGTTAGTCTGCCGATGTTCGCAGGTGTTACGACCCAGTCTAGGGTTAGGCCGGACAGAGTATTTAGCTCGGGATTCAAAAGAATGGATCTTATAAATTGACAACCCAAACACACCACAAACCACAAACACACACAAAAAGGTTTGCTACACAGGTGCTGGTATATTGTAACACAGAAATATATGTACACAGACTCACAGGCTTGTCTTCAGGGTGGGCCAAGGCCAAAACAATAAACAAAAAGGACTGTTTTGGGAAAGCTACCCTTCCTGAAAACAAAGAAAAGGAAAACACAAACAGCTTCCCTAACTCCCTGCTACAAAAACAAAGACAAAACAATCCCTCACCCAAAGTAAATGGCAGCCACACCCCTAATGCCAGTGAAATAAATATGTACAGTGCCCAAAGACATTACAATATAATACAAAAGAAATATATACAAACAACAGTAGTCCAAGGGGCTAAACAGGCTCAAAGTCAGTAAACAGGCAGAGGTCAAAATCACAAACATCAACAACCAAGCTATACCCCGAACACCAAAACAAACAGTCAGAACGCCACTACAACAACTCTCCCCGATTGCTTCACTCCTTCCTCCTTAAATAGGAAACAGGTGGGTGATGTCATCATGAAGGAGGTGGGATCAGCCAGGGTAGGGCAGGCCTCAAACTCTGGAGTGGATCGGACCTGCACACAAAGCACACATACAGAACACCAGTATGGACATGGGGCTACCTAGGGTTGTAACACAGGGTAGTTAGCCCTCCGAAGGCTTCGCCTTGACGCGCTAAGCCTGTAATAGCTTGACGCTACTACGTCCCTACCGTGTAACTTAATACCCAGCAGGTTTGAATAGGAATAGCTCGCCTCGACGCGGACGCTATTCCGTGATGCCGCTCAGCACGATCCCGTACGACTGATCTCCGTTCGGTGGCGGAATCCAATGACGGCCCGCACGATGAACAGTTAAGCGAAAAACAGCCGAGAACTGGATGTGCTGAGAGAGCTTAGTGTAGTCCCTCACAGGAAGAAAGCGCGAATGATGTTAGAAGGGGTCGACCTGAGGGATAAAGGTGGGGCGGAGCCTGATCTCAGGTCGACCTGTCTGTCAAGACAGACGTGGTGTCATAAGAGCTACCGTAGTTGGTCACGCCCAAAGCGATTCCCATAGTGAAACACCGAGCGAAGTTAGAAAAAGAACTAATAAGTAGGAAATGATTAATTGGTTAAGAAATGACATTAACACAAGTGTATAAGAAAAAAAAAAACCTTTGGAAAACTGTGACTCAGTACAGAATGCCTGCTTGTGTTTGCACTGGCCTTTTTCTAGAAACATTCAGTCCATCAGCATGTTTGGAAAAGAAAACATGACGACATTCAGTAAACACCCTGCAGAGCTAGACACATTTTTTTTTTTCCGTGTGCAAGCACATTCCAGAAACTTAATGACTAAAACTATAATAAAACTAGACTAATCGTTAGCATTTCTAAGATTTGATCCTAATTACTGATCAAAGCAATGAAGATCGGTATAGAATTAGCAATGTTACTAGTGGAGAGTCATGCAAATGACAAAATAAGTGTTGAACCATTTTAATTACAGCTTTTACATAATGAATCATGGTCAGATGCTTTATGGTCACACCCATAAATCAGCCATTTCCAAGCTGCTGACACAAACTTGACAGCTCACAAATGTATTAAAAAAATGTTGTATGCTATAGCAATACAATTTCCCTTTACTGGAGTCAAAAGGCCAAAAAAACAGTTAAAGTTTAAAGAGAAAGCATTGACCTAAACCCCACTGATCAATTTTGGGATGAAATGGAACGCCAACCGCACCTCTGATGCCCCCTTACCCAACATCACTGCCTAATCTCACTAATTATCTCACGGTCCGAATGAGCAACAATTCCCACAGCCCGATGCAAAATTTTGTGAAAAGCCTTCTTAGAACAATGGAGGTAATTAACAGCAAATGAAGAGTATATCTGGAATGCAAATTCAACAAGAACATATAGGTGTCATGGTCAGGTGTCCAGATACCTTTGATCACATAGTGTAAATTTTATGAGAGCCAGGTAAGGTAATGTTTTGGATGAAACCCCTTTACCTTGGTAACAAATAATTACCTCAATATTATTTACTACCCTATCTGTGTGGTTTCATGTATTTTATTATCTTATCTCTCTATTAAAATTATCAACCAAACTCTACAATCTGTTCTAAATTCAATTGTCAGGATTCTTCAATGTACAGTTGCTTGCAGAAAAAACAACAGTATTTTACAGTACTAGTTTAATTTAGGACTTGTGCTGATTCCCGCTACAGTATGTTTTATTGGAGACTTATATTCTACAAAAGAATATATGCACATTTCCAATCTATCTATTTATCTGTACAGCAATAAAACACTACATGCTCAGCAAGTCTTATCAGTCTTATAGTATTATTGTCATGAAACTTATAAGCAAATGCAAATGAAGTAAAAACAGACAGTCTTTAAAAATCCAAGCTATCAATCTCAAAATGATAGTCAAAAAAGTAGTCAAAAGTCGTAAGATGGGCAAACAGAATACAAGGGGCAAAACAGGTAGAGAAAGCGGAGGTGGTAGCCCAGTGGATCGGAAGGTCACAAGTTCAAATCCCTGCTGGAGCAGGGCCTTGAGCAAGTTCCTTAAACCTTAAACTCTCAGTTGTAAGTTGCTCTGACCAAGGGGATCTGCCAAATGCCATAAATGTAAATGCAAAATATGAAGTAATGACATATCAATCATTAACTATAAAGCTTAGTAAGTCAGTGAAGTGTTACTTCATATAGAGTTGGTAAATGGGAATCTCTATTTAGGTGTGTGTGTGTGTGTGTGTGTGTGTGTGTGTGTGTGTGTGTACGTGTGTACGTGTGTACGTGTGTATGTGTGTAATTGACCAAACCCATGCTCAGTAATTGGCTTGGAGATGCAGAGAGGGTGAGTATGTGTGTGATATGGAAGTTGGAGTTTACATTTAATTATACTGACTTTTACTGTTTTTTTAACTCTCACAATCACCTGATTGGCTGTTTATACCTGCTTATTATTCTCTGAAATGTGATCGATGTCATGCCTTAAAGTTAAGGAATCATTCGGGCAAGTGATGCATTTTATATTTGCTTCATGACAATTGAAACAACGGCAATTTAAATAAATTGATTTATGGGTCAGGAGGGAACCATAAAGTGCTGATTGTTTCATACTGCAGCTGTAGATACAGTACAAAAATGATAAAGAAATAACATTGGTTTATGTGGTAATAGCAGAAAAACATTTTAACAATTTCTACACAAAAGTCATACATTTGATTCGATGACTTGTTAGCAGAAAATCTATTTTTTGCACTGTGGTTTATATATTAAACTCAAAACTGTTGTTTCATTTTATAGAAAAAAAAAAAACAATTGCTCACACTTTTATTTAAATTAGTCATTTATAAGAAAAAAAAGCAAAAAAAGCAAATGAATTGCTAGTAGTGGTAGGTTAGACTATATGCTGTGTTTGTGTATATCTGATTTATTGCATTACATATGGAAAACTTTTCAGAGCTTCAACACTTCCTTTGACATTTTTGATTACAATCATTGCAGACAATAAACTGTATATAGAGCAGCAGGCTTGAAAGTTGCATCATAATGTACATCCATTGCACAAAAGAAACATTATTACAGAATGACAATTAATCATATTGATTCCATGAATCATTACACGGAGTGCATCCTACAATGTCAAATAATGTCTGAATTAAAGTCAGTCTGCTGAGTAAGAATATAATTGTTATTCCAAAAAAGTCTATACACTCACATCCTATGTGGCTATAGATTTTTTATAGGGCTAGTAGATTTGTAAAAATTCATTACTTTACAGACTTTTTCCATTTTCAGCCAAACACTCCATTCATTAACTTGACAATTATTGGGAAAATACCAACTGTGGTTTATTTCAGATTAAAAAAAGAAAAGAAAAGAAAGGTTTTCTAGGATGATTACATGCATACTGCAAGTTCAAATGTACCGTTTGATTTATAACTAGCTACTGCATATATTTGTGAGATTCATTAATCATAAATCATACCACTGATAATCTAAACAAGTAAGAAAAATAAATGACACAAAAATATAATCTAGTGGCCTTCACGTGAACAACAGAATATTCACAAATGAATAAACAACTTTTTTTTTTTTTTTTTTTTTAAATCTGTGTAGCTTAAGGTATTAAGTGATTGTAGCTCAATGCAATTAAAGTAGATAAAGCTTGCTATATTGCACTGGATAACTGGCATGTATTTTGTTTCTTACATAATTCATAAAAAAAAGTTATTTACAGTTGTGTGCTTATAATACATTACAGCATTTCCATGTTTACATGAACATGACTGGCAAGCTTTAAGTCTAATACAGTTTGTGGCCAATGGCATTTGACTTATCATTTGTTGCCTTCTTTCTTGTCCATCTAGTATCATATAAAAATGTCTTTTGGCAAAACCATGCTGCTCCTTGCTTAGGAACAGTGACCACCTGAGTATTCTCCTTGACTGTCATGTCAATTCTTCTCTTTTCTCAGCAACTGATGCTATAACACTGGAACTTGCACTGTAGGGATAAAGAGGAAACTGCTTTTAAACCAGTTGAACAGTTTGGATATAAAAATTACCATGTCAGGATGGCATGTTTTTATGAATCATAAATCACATGCAAAAATTTTCATCTTCAATATAAAAAAAGCCTTTCTATGCATTTTTGTATTGTCTGGTGGATCTTACCGTTGCAGTGTTCCATATATGGCAAGCATGCTTCAGGATTTGTTGTTTTAAATCAAAAGCTTTAGTCTAAGCCACACATTTTTGAGACATGTTTTTGTTCTAGTAGATATTCTTTGTTCTCTGAATAAACTTTAAAAAGAGAGAAATTTCACTGTCTGATTCCTGCCTTGGTGTCAATTTGCAACTCTTCCCTATTGCGTTGGGCAGGAAGTGTGCGACAACATTCTCTTCCAGGCAAAATTTTCAAAACGTACAGTACTGTATACTTTAATTTTGCTTTTTCTCTGTTAGGCATCAAAAGTTGAAGAAAAACTTTAGATGTAGATTAATGTCTTGAATTTGCCTAGTCAAAGCCAAGATGTAAATCTGATCAACACTATTGTGAAATGATTTAATTGAAACAATTGGAGTACTTAACCTGCAATTTTAACAAGATGGTTTAGAATTTCCTCTACAAATAAATACATGTTGCAAGCGAATTTATTACTTACGTTCATTCGCACGTTGACAAATGTATCCAATGCGGTCTGTGCAGAAAAAGTCATTCCACTTGGCTTCGTGGATGAGTCCTGCGCAATCTTCTCCTTCTTCGTGTCCATGGCTCCAGTTATCTGGTTGGCCTGGTTTCCAATTCCTAAAGGGACATGTGGATATCATAGATTTATTATATACTATATGTAAAAGGCTCACAGGGAGACTAATGTACAAATCTATAAGATATATTTATCCCTTTGTTTGATATGATGTTTAAAATGTACTCACATAAAGGAGATGAGGGTCCCATCAGTCCATTTCCAGATGTTTTCCTCTTCCAGGTCTGTAAGACCCAGCCAAAAGTAGCTTTTTCCTGCAATTTGCCTCCGAATCCAATTCTAAAACCAACACACAGATACACACATTTGCATATGAACAGGGTTGTGTTTTGCTTAATTTTGCAGTAAGTTTTGTCCATGGAAAAAAATATATTAGTTTTATTTTTTTAAGTTTTTTTGCCAATCTTCAAAAAATTTGCTACCAACTAAAACAAAATTTGTAAACTGTTGTATACCTGTTCATCCTCATTATGAATGGTGAGCATAGTAGAAGTCTTATTTTTACACATTTCTTTTGCTTCTTCGAAATTTAATTCCTCTGATCGATCTGAAAAGTAGTAGCATTTGTCTTTGTAGGCCTTCCACTGGGGTGGGCATCCTAAATAGAAAAAAAAAAGAGAAGAAATGAAGAGTATTGATTATTTCCTGTCTATATTTCATGTAAAATAGAGTAAAAGTAAAATAAATCTGTCACAGAATTGGAGAAATATGGCTTGGAAACCAGAACAACCCTTTTTTTTACATTAGTACTCTACTTCCAAAATAATTCAGTTGCCTTTGTTCTAGTATTCTCAATATTTTAAATTTGCTGATAGTTGCAGAAAATTGTCTTTCATCCCAGGCTTCTCAAATGACTTTTCAAAACAAGCACCACCGGTCTGCTTATCAACTGTAGCACATAATATCTGCTGAGAATACAAAACATATTGTAGACCAGCAAGTCCAGCTTTCCCAGCAATATTTTGATCAGACAATGCAATGAGATAAGGCTCAATTTGTATACATTTTATTCACATGCATAATAATGTTACTGGTAAGTAATGTTATTAACCATTTGATTATTGCATTTTTAATTAAAGTGACCCATCAAATGAATTGTTTGTGGTACCCTTTTGGTACAATAAAAGATTATTCAATTTGTTGTAATTGTTATAACAAAACCTTAACTTTTCCAGAAGATTTTACCTGGTGTGCTGGTGGCAGGATCGTCTTGAACTTGACGAGAAAGTGAGCCTTGTGGTTCTATCGGTCGCAAAGGTTTAGCCACTTGAAGAGGAGGTCCAGTTGGGCCCGGTGGTCCCTGTAGGCCGATAGGACCAGCAGGGCCAGGAGGTCCTTGTGGTCCTGCAGGTCCCACTGGCCCTTGTAGCCCTGGGGGTCCCTGAGGCCCTTGAGGACCCGGTTGACCATCTCTGCCAGCAAGACCAGGTAAACCAGGGTCACCCCTCTCCCCTGGAGGCCCAGCACGCCCCCCTGATCCTCTGGAGCCTTTTGACCCAGGATTTCCCCTTGACCCAGGAGGACCTTTGAAGCCAGGGATCCCTGGAATTCCAGGGGGCCCTTTGTCTCCTTTGGGTCCTGGCACACCTGGAGCACCCTTATCTCCACTGTCACCTTTCTCACCTTGTTTTCCTGCAGGACCCTGGGGCCCTCTATCACCCCGAGGGCCTCTAGGACCAGGAGGACCTATAAACAGAATATAATAAAAACTCATTTAGTTTATACTTTTACAATTGCTCAAGCATTCAATATTTAAACCTCTAGTATATTTAATCACTACCTTGAAGGATAGTGAAGTTGGTTATGATTTGGGAGTGCTTGCTGTCCACCAGTTTCATTTCTTCCATTACTATGGAGAGGCTGGTTACTTCTTTGTCAAGCCTTGCAGCAAGCTCTTCTTGCTGGGTTTTGAGTTCAGTGCCATCTGTCCTGGCTTCCATGATGCTGCTGTTGAGGGCCAGCAGCAGGTCCGAGTGCCTTGTTACTGTCTCAGCACAGGTGCGGAGACCATTCAGGTCAGTACTGATAGATCCAAGCAGCTGTGTAGCAAAACTCACATTCCCTGTGATGCGGTCCGTATTCTCCTCATTGTGATCCAGACGCACCTCCAAAGTGTTAAACCTGTTGGTGGTGGCATTATCATGATCACGCTGTTGATCCATGAGCTCACGAAGATTCTGGTCATGATTATCCATAATAGCTGAGGCATTCTGAAACTGCTCGGACAGTGAACTGAGCTGTGATGTTATGTCCTCAAGTGCATCACTGTTAGAACGGGCCAGTGCTGAGTTATTCGCAGTGAGCAGCTGGAGGTTCTGTACTTTTTCTCTGAGCCAGTCAGCATCTGCCTTGGTCTGCCTGGCCACTTGTTGTAGGCTCTGGTAGTCATTCTTTAGCTTCTGGACTGCCTGGCTAGTATCCTCCACTGAATTCTGGAGGGTGCTGATGAGAGTTCTTTGCTGGCTCTGTGTGAAGTTGAGGATGTTAAGGCTGTGGACGGAGCGACTCTGATCCTTTGTCTGTACCTGAAGGTCTGACTGGAGCCGTTCTGTATTTGACTTCAGTCCACCAATCAGGTTGTTGTATTTGGTCAGTGTACGGTTGACAGTGAGAATAATGTTGGTATTGCTTTCTAGAAGGTCTCTCAGTGATACATGGCCACTTTGCATGTCCTCACCTACAATCCGTAGCTCCTCCAAAGCTGCCCTGTTTTTAGATGCACTCTGGGCAATGTCAATAATTTGGTTCTGCAACGTCTGGATTTCTGCCTTGAATGATAAGATTTCACTTGTAGCGTTCTCTGACTTCTCACCTGTTTGATCATCTGGATTGAAATAATAAATTCCGTTAAATCACACATGCATAAATCCCGATTGAAAATAAAAGCACGTCAGAGGAGAAGATGGAGTTTGCCTTTGGATAGTACTGACCAAGCTTTTTCAAGTCGTTCTCTACAGAAATAATTTTGCCTTCATAGTTCTCCAGCCCCTCAGTCACATAATCCATTCTCTGGACCACTAAGAATCACACACACACACACACACACACACACACACACACACACACACACACACACACACACACAATAAAAACACAAGAAAGGGAATTTAGACTAAACCAAACTGGCATTTACATGTAAATGTGCTAAAGACACATATGCACTGTACATATTTATTCATTTATTATTAAACATTTTTTATATGAATATATTGTTGTTGTTGTTGTTGTTGTTGTTGTTGTTGTTGGTTTTTTTTTTTTTTTTTTTTTTT
>JAAIIK010000072.1:730141-755364 GCA_014706435.1 Silurus glanis | reverse complement strand
GGGTATTAAACTCACAGTAAAAGTGCAACATAGAGAACAAAATATATTTGCCAACGAAGAAACAAGATGCTTCTAGAGGAGCAATTTGTTAGAAAAAAAAAAGTTTATAAATAAAACATTTTATTTAGAATTATTTCACTGGAAAAAAAAATCATATAAAATACACATATGTGGAAACAAATAGAAACATCAGCCATCTTTACTGACAAATCTATAACACCTTTGATCCATCTTGGTTCAGAATATCTCACACACAGTTTTATCACTTAGCCTGCCCAGACTCTAAAGTGTGTTCATATTTGTTGTGGTTTGTTTAGAAGAGCGAAGACACAGCAATCACACTATGCTGGAAACCAAACCATGCAATCCGGTTCTAGTTCTAGCCCGTTTGATAGCTGCGTTATTTTGGGTTGTTGATTTTTACATGTACAATTAAACTGAGCTACAAGACAGCAAACTGAGACAAAGCTGGAGAACTACAGAATCACAATGTTTCCAGAACATTTCTACTGTCAAAAAGACAAAAAACAAAAAGAGACAATACGTTTTATATATAATTATTTGTATATTAAATAGTAAATCAATACATAGTAAGTTAATAAGTGTTAGCTCAGTGTTCTTCATGCTTCATTCTTCATTATTTTTATTTCTATCTGCATTTTTAGCAAAGTTATGTTTTCAGTTTCTGAGCACTGAATGAAACTACTTTACACTTAAATTTTCATTTCTATTTGTACATTTGTCAACAACAAAAATTGTTCAATAATTAACCAACAATAAAATATTCATCCAGTTGCTTTATTTCTTAGTCAACTAATATTTTGCAAGTTAAAGTAGCACACCATGGTCCTTAAAAACAGTTGACCAATACAGCAACAAATTATGGAACTGGATTAATCTGGTTATTTATTGAGCAAGTCGATGTCATTCAACTGTGAAGTCATTTAACTAATGTAACTTCTTCTTCTTCTTTTGGCTGCTCCCATTAGGGATCGCCACAGCAGATCATCCGTCTCCATACCCCCCCTCCTCTCTTAATAAATTGCAGACAATGTATCCCAGCTGGGGAAAAAAGAATGACCAGACAATTTGTACAGCGTGTAGAAGTGTAAGCCATAGAGTATGTAGAATTGTACGAGTCCAAAGAAAAAAAAAAAGCCAAACACACATGCTTACCATGCACAGTGGGAATGCATAGCATATGCACATAAGAAATGCATGACATTTAATTTCCTCTGGAATGTGAAGCATCCACTAGGAGGTCATGTTCCAAATGTTTGGGTGTCTCCTGAACTAGTGTTCCCTGTCACCAGCCTCATTCAACTGCTTAATTAAGCATTGTTCTTTTTGTGTTTTTTTTTTTTTTTTTTCTAATCATTTTTTTTTTTTTTTTTTTTTTACATTTCTAGAATTCACTGTGTAACATTTTCATTTTGAATTTGTTACTGTAAGTTATACCACAGCATGTCTGATTTCTTGAATCAGAAGCTGCTGATTAAAACAGGCTCTGATATAAGTAATCAGTTGATATCATTTCAATATGTTATTGTTTTTATAGTAACAGCTCTTTCGCAGGGACTTGCATAGAAAACATGCCACATAATCTAATCCAATAGAAAATAGAAAAATGAACAACTGCTTTTGTTGTGAATCTTTCAGTGCGTTAAATTAAATGTCAAGTGGCTTCTTCGTCATGTCAGTTATGTACAGGTTGTACAAGTAGACAATTTAATAAAACAATTCCTCCAGGACCATGATGTTACAAGATAAAACGTTGTATTTGTTGTTTAATAAATAAGAAATTGTAATCATCAGCAAATAAGTGTAGTATAAGTAGAGTAACACAATTTCATGCCATGTTATTGTATATTATGTTTTAAGATATACCTAAGATATACCTTTATTCGTCCCACAGTGGGGAAATTTCTAAATTATGTACTTAAGTATGTACTTATTACACTGGAATAAACCATTTAAACCATTTTGTAATTAGTATGAACAGTCAACGCAATACACAAATATTCACAGAGATAAAGATTTTTTATTTTTATTTTCTTATTCACATTTTGATTCTTGTCCTATATTTCTTTCAACACTAGAGGGGGCAATATTCATCGTCCTGACTTGTATCTTTCCATAAACAGAAAAAAGCAGGAGAAACAATAGTTCTGCTTCTGTTTCTAAACTCATAACTATGATAACAAACCTGCTTATTAACCTAGCACATTTATTTATTTTGTATTCTGATTAAAACAAATAGAAACGAGTTAAAAACTCCGAAAATGGAAGCAGTAATCCTTTTTTTGACTCCTCACTGAATTGTGTTTTTCTTCCACTGATTTGTTACTCATTGGAGGTTAGTCAGTATTTCATCACCGTTACAAAGGAAAAAAAAAATAACCCTGAATTATATCATTCCACACAGCACTTGTGTAACCAAACACAAAGCAATAACATGCTTTGCAGAACAACATAACATGGAGGTCCATTTCAAAGGCTTGTTTATTCGCTTCTCACTAGGCGTCCATCAGTGGGAGGCCCAAGCTGTCTTGCTGTCTGTCTCTATCCTCACGTCCATCCTCAGGCACACAGGGCCAAAAAATAATGACAAGCCACTCGGATTCTTGTTCTGACCAGAGGCCATAAATGCCTTATAGTCAATCTGCTACTTTAAAACACCATCATCAGATTTTCGTGGCCATTATAAAAGCAATTAAAATAAATAAATGAATATATGCTGACTTATTAAGATTTCAGTTCTGTTGGGGGGAAAGAGGGTGAAGCTTGAGTAATGATTAATGTGTAGCCGGGTTAACAGTATTTTGAGACTGGAGGAGTATTGGAAGGCAAAAAATTAATTTATTGAGGCAACCACATCAATTGTCAGTGTGTGGTTGCTACTAGAAGAAATGCAATTATTTTTTGCTATGCCATAAAGAATATTCATAAAAGAAAACACATAACACAAGATAATTTTACCAAGTCCAACATCTCGGTTCATTCGATTTTATTTCAGTAGTGAGGTAATTCTCACTCGCCAAATATTTAATATTTAATTTTGTGCTGTCCAAAATACTAAACTATTCAGAATCAGTAGAAACTGACACTGAAAAGGCTTATATAATCAAAATACTCCATTCAATAGTTGAGAAGTTTCTAATTGGACCCAATGAATGCATCTAAAATCTTTTACATGTTCATAGTTGTTAAAGTAAGTAAGATTGTGACATTTTTACTTTAAACCCTTCTGCCTGAAAGCCATGGTTAACAAATATACAATAAATACACAACATGAACATGATTCTCAAGTGAATTTTACAATAATCAGGAGGAGGAGAAATGTCACTAGAATTAAGATCATGAAGCTGATGTTTGTAATAACATCCCGTTTCTAAGAAACAATATGGGCTTCGGACAAAAAAGTTTGGCGGTATAAGACAAATGTTCGAAACAAACAGTGGAAACGTTTTGACAATTTACAGCTGCTTGTAGACTAAACAAGCAAAGTGTTCAGACAGAAGTCATTGTTTTGCCTGAACATTAATCATTGGCTAGATGCATCATGCATTAATGTAACTGTATCCAATTCAACTTCCTGTTACTGTGTACAAATAAATCAAAAAGAATATCACGCACTACGTTCCAAATGTATTGCAATGACAAAAGACTTTTCCTTTATCTTTGCTGTACACTAAAGAAATTTTTGTTTTGAGATCAAAGGATGCTCATCCTTTGATCTCAAAACCAAATGTCTTTAGTGTACTGCAAAAATAAAGTAAAAGTCTTTATAAAGTCTTTATAAAGAAAAGTCTTTATAAAGACTATAAAGCAAAATTTTAGCTGATTGACTATTCTTGGATTGAGCCTTGACTTTCCCTTGCGAAGGCTGCGTTTGTTAAAAAGTATAAACCGAAATGAGGAACAGTGAGCTGTTTATGGGGAAAAGCAGGCTATTTTAAAGCAGAGAAAACAGAAAATCTTTCAGAGGAATTGCAGAGGAACTGAAAAATCCTGAAAAATATTTTCTGCTATTTTAAAGCAGCGAAAATAGAACATTTTTCAGAGGAATTGCAGAGGAACCGAAAAATCCTGAAAAATATTTTCTGTTATTTTAAAGCAGAGAAAACAAAACATCTCTCAGAGGAATTGCAGAGGAACTGAATGGTCCTGAAGAAGAAAGAAAACCACTTGTGTACTAACAACCAGACATCAAAAAGTTTGACAGCAGAAACATTGCAAGAGCTGTAAAAAAATAAATAAAAAAATCACCATCAACCGTGTGTCAAAAACATAGCAGTTTTAGAAGCCAAGATGAAAACCCACTTGTTTGAAGTAGAAAAGCTTAATATTGTTGCATGAGCTTGGCGCTTTATTTGCCCAAAAGCCATTTTGGCATACACGAAGAAATACAGAGATGAGCCACATAATTTCTGGAACCAAAATTAATCTCTACTAAAGTAGTGGAAATGGCAAGGTGTGGAGTAAGAAAGGATCTGAACATGAGGCAAAACATACAAATGATCAAAAACACACTGCAAACTGAAATAATGGACATCAGGAGAAAAGTGGAGGGTTTTATACAGTAGGGACAAACCCTCGAAACAAAAACAACTAAAAGAAGCTGTGGTAAAAGCCTGGCAGAGCATTACAAAAGACAAATGCATCACTTTGATATATTTGGTATATTTGCATACCAGTTTATGTAGTCATACCGCAAGACAGCAATATACAACCAAACTGTAATTTACTCTACGTTATTTTAAAATCTCTGTTTTTGTATTTTCTTCTATAATCTGTGTGGTCTTCCACCAAAGGTGTCATGTTTTAAGTTGCTTATTACACTGAAATGTAAATATCAGGATGAATAAGTGATCTATCTTATATCCATTTTTGATCTCTTTCCCAAATCTCTTCAGCATATAGCAAAAACAAATATATTCCAATACTCTTGGAGGGAACTGTGTATGTGTATTTATTTTTCATTTATGATTATATGATTATATGATCTGTATAAGAACATTAAAGAAAAAGGCAGTTCATACCTTTGTATCCTAATACAGCCACAGCTATTGTGAGCAGTGCACACAGGACATACAGAAGAGCAATGGCCGCCCTTAGCGCCCAGTCATTTTTACATTTAGTACATTCATTCCCCTCCTGGATACCTGTAACAAAAAGAAAAGAAAGACACTTCAGTTTCACATCTCAAAGTAAATGCCAAAGACCAAAGTTACAATACAAGTCAACTAAAACTCTGATCTGAACCTTCTTCGTTAGAAAAATTTGAGAATCTTTTGAAAGAAGAAAGACCAAATCAACCAATTTACCAGTCTCATTCACAGACTCTTAGAATGAATGATCAAGACAATGGAAGTTTTTCCTTTTTTATGCATTTTAATTCAAAATTTTAGAAACCTCATTATATGTTTTCTACTCATGCAGTTAGAAAGTGGCTGAGCAAATACTAACTATACTAAAAGAATGTTTCGACTATATTCCTGTAACAGCATCATTTAATTTCTCTCATACCCAAACAGCATCCAAGCTTTTGTTTATTGTCATCCATTCAAAATGACATTTTACGTTAAGAAACATCCACAAAAAAATTATTCCCTTCAGTTATATAACATATAAAACATCATTCATGAACCTGTCTTTTTTTTCTCACTCAGTGTTAATAATAATAAAAAAAAAAATGCGGTCTGCCATGTTCCCAAGAAACCACAAAGTGCTCCAACCTGTAGACTTTTATGTCTTGGAAAAGCACAGACTTTCCATAAATGCTAAATAAACGTTTCTTCACAGAAAAGTTCACGATGTCCTTAGGAATCCGCAAGTTTTTTAAATCTGCTAATGGCGTGTTTCCCATACAAGCAACTGTTTAATTTGAAGGTGAAATGTGAAGGTGAAATTTGCAGGTGGAAATGGCATAGCAATGACGTTGGAAAAAAAATGAATCAACAGATCATTTAGAACTAAGAACCCAAGGTTGTTGTAATATCATGAATAATACATGTAAATAGTAGTCGTTCAGGTTTTCAAGCCAAAAATATATAAAGTCTCCAGTGTAAGCAAATTTTCTCTGCAAATCTGTTTCATGTAAATCATGATGCAATGTCAAAATCCATATTTAAGCTCATGTTTCAGCAAAAACACAACAATGTTCATAGTCAGCAGAAGCTGTCTGTGTAGGCAGGGGAGGAGTCATGTGGAGTTGAAGCTGATGTGGTCAAGCTTCAGCAAATAAACATCCACAACCACAATACATTCAGACATACCACAGCTGGCCTGACGTTCCCCCCCCCTTTTCCCAATTTGATCCGAATGTAAGCCTTCATCAGCAGATGGTCACAGTGGCAGCCCTGGCATTTAGGTTGTGCTCTAATAAGAGCCCCAGGAGGGAGATGGAGGGGATGAAGAGGGCAGGTCACATCTTTGGAGCCAAACATCTGTGTAAACATCGCCTCAAAGGGCCCCGGATGTGGGAACTGTGGCCCCCAGTGGCCCTGCTCACATTGAGAACTCTGTAAAGTGGTCTGTGTGTGGGGGGAATAAAGGCTCCCCTTTAAGATCTTATCAGCTAAAAGCTCAAGTTTAACATCAGCACGTAAACAAGCACTGCCACTAAACAAAGATAGAAAAACAGAGGGGGAAAGATCTGTGGAAAATACTGCACTGGTGGGTACACAGCCCTGTATGCGTTTACAGTCCTATTTGGTCCATTGAATGAAAAGTATTTTCCCAGAGAAGTTATTCCATTCTTTCTGCATCCTTTGATCTGGGGCATAAATCAGTCTTTTGAACAGCACACTGCTAGCCGAAGTTCTACTGATGTGGCGAACGAATGTGTGACTTTGGACAGAATTGTAAAACGGTCAAATTTTTGGTCTTTCAGTTATTGATCTCAGTTATTGTCACTCATAGATTGCATATTGGAAAATGCACCAAACAAAAGCGAATATGAAGCATAGGAATGAAAAACAACCAAATTGAAATGCAACAGCAAAACCAAAACAGCTGCCATAAATGGGAGAACACAACTGAAAAACAAAAAAAACAAAGACACATTAGCATTAACTCAAAGCGAAAAGGGTGGGCTCTTTTTGCTAATTGGCTACAGGGCATGTCACTCAGAGCCAGGGAGGCTTAATTGACTGGTAAGTGTTACAGTAAGAAGAACTCATTAGGCTAAATAAATGATTCATTTGATGTTATTTTAGATTATTTTAGATACCACATTGCTATTTTTTGCAAACATGCCATTTATGTACTTCTGCTTAGATGCTAACTGCATTTCATTGGCTATTGTACATGTACTTTGCACAATGACAATAAAGTTGAATCTACTGGATTTGAATAATTTTTTTCCTATTTATACGAATATATGGAGAATAAGAAAGTGCTAAAGGTTATTTAGAACATTAGAATTCAGAACATTGTTATATTTTGTGATTTTTGCTGTTTTGCACCAATATGTTATTGTACTCAACCGGTACAATCCAATCACAAGCAAAGCAACACAGAAATCTGATGGACCCCGAGGTGAACAGACAGCTTAGTTTAGATATAGTGAACTGACATGCTTATTAAATAAAGGCTATAAGAAAGCCAGATGTATTGCTCAGCAGACCTGGGCCTAATTGCAGGGTATGAGCCAGGAAATTCCCAAAGAGTAAATAAATACTACAACTTCCTGTTTGTGTGTTAAGGTATAGCAGAAAATAATTTGGTGCTCTCCATGCCATAACTGTCAAGGAACGTGTTTAAAAGTAATCCTTTCCATCTTACAGGGGTGAAGCTCAAATATGAAAAAAAAAATAAAGGCTGTAGATTGCAGATGGGAGTCATAAACATTCTGCATTTTATGTTGTTGATGGAGGCTGATGAAAGAAGTAACCACTGTGAAAGAGCTCTGTGGAGGAGGTGTTGGAGCCATCGAAAGCTCAGAGGGTTATGTGAATGAAAGGGGGTGGTGGTGGTGGGGGTGGGGGGGGTAGAGTGAGAGAGAAGATAGAGAAAGAATGCTGAGGTTCACATCAATGCATGTAAAACAGCTGTGTTTCATTTGGACTCAGGAAGTCAGTTAGAGAATTCCTGTATTGCTCGTTTTTTTTTTTTTGTTTTGTTTTTTTTTGCCTGTACCTGGAGCACGAGCCCAGTCAGTGGTGATGGAAAGAAAAAAACAACTATATCCTGACCACAGATGCTCCAGGAACAAAATCTATCACAGACCATTTTCCATAGAGAATACAGAAGTAAAAAAAAATGCATCAAAAAGCCCATTCTTTTTTTTTTTTTTCTTTTTTTTTATTCTCAGAATGTCTATTTAGAAATCTGTGCATATTAGCCTGTAAACACTGGCCTAATTAAAAACCTTATTAAAACAACTGGGGAATATTTGATCTGATATTATGAAAATGATATTGATGATATTTCGCAAATAAAAAGCTGCTAAAGGGATGTACAAAAAGAACAACCTGCAGAATACGGCACCGTAACTTTAACAAGCATCAATAAAACTTGAATCATGCTATGGTCCAAAATATGATACGCATGTTTGGCACATTTGTTAATAATAATAAAAAAAAAAATGGCCCGCATTCAACCATAAGAAAAATCACACTCTACTAGCTGCTAGTAAAGATAAAAGACATCATGAATTCTGATACAAAGCAGATTAATTTATAATGAACATTCATCATCATAGAGGCAGAGTCAAACTCTGAGCAATTACCTATCATTTATACAGTGCAATCAGGCCGTCACTGCTGAGTCGGGCCAGATGTTCCTGTGCTATAGACTTCAGAAGCATATGCATATACATTTACATTTACAATCATGGCATTTGGCAGATGCCTTTATTCAGAGCAAAATACATTTAACTAACTTGTACAACTGAGCATTTATTGGGTTAGGGACCTTGTTCAGGGGCCCAGGATTGCCAGCTTGCTGTGGCTGGGATTTGAGCTCATGACCTTCAGATCAACAGTCCAATGCTTTAACCAGTAAGATACCACCTCCATATATATTACCTTATATATGTTTTATTGTGAAAACACTGCATTAATTTCATTGCAGTGGTTACTGGTAGCTCAGTTATTAAGGCTCTGGGGTTAGTGATTGGGAGGTCTGGGGTTGAAGTATTGTCAAACTGCCACTCTTGGGCACTTGATCAAAGCCCCTAACCCCTCTGTGCTCCAGGGGTGCAGTGTCATGTCTGACCCCAGCTTCCTAACATCACTGGGATATGTAAAGGAAGAATTTCACCGTGTGTCGTAATGTACATGTGAAAAAACAAAGCTTTAGATAGTAAATGAAGTACCTGGTATCTTTAATGACTAATTCTAATGGTTTATGTATTACGTTTGTAGCCTATAAACTGAATTTCTCTAATATCTTCACATTAACTATTTCTTTTTGTTCACCAAAGTGGCCAACAGCATTGTGGGTCAAGAATCAAACTTTATTGGCATGACAGGAATTTAAAGTCATTGGGTGATTTTTGGGCTGTAGGGATGGCGGACACATTTTCCGTCCAAAAAGATACTATTTGCTGAATTCATAGGACTTAGAGGAAGCACAAGTTAGACATCACAAGGTTGGTAAAGGAGCTGACTGCTGGGTGACTACTGTATGTGAGCACAATAATTTAGTCTAAATTAAGGCAAGTGTATCTTAAATTCACCAAATCTTTTTTTTTTTTTTTTACATTTCAGATAATAGCGATGATGATGACTCAGCAGCAGGGAATCAGCAGCAGGTTACAGTCAAATTGGATAAGAACTATAAGCATCCTGTTGGCAGTGCAGGTGTGAAAATTGCTGAAGAGGCCAATTCTTTGTCATAGAATTAACAGAGCCAGGCGATTATATACACTATTTTCTAGAAACAGCAGACCCACTGGCTGTCTTACAAAGCGCTAAACATTCCTCGTTTTCAGATAATCTTCTTAAAATTTTTTATTAAACACATCGGTGATTGTTAGTGCCGGTGATTATTGCTGAACCTGCAATTCATTTGTGTTATTCTTGCTTTTTTACATTTCTTGGTGATTAGTTCAAGTAAGCATTATCTGAAAGGTATATTATTATATAGGAGTACATTAAAGAAAATGTATATATACGTATATTGGTAGTATATCACTAAATATTATATAGTATATAATATACAGTATATATTCAGGATATACTGTATATATTATAACCCCAGTCTTCATAGTAGAAGAGTCTGGTTGCTAAACTACACCTTTCACCAGCTGAAAACATTTGGCGCATCAGAAAATGAAAAATACAACAAAGGACACCCAAAACAGTTGGGTAGCTAGAATCCAGACCCATATGAGACAACATTCCTCTCCCAAAACTTCAGCAACTGGTCTCCTTAGTTCCAAATGTATATAGACAGAAGATGTGATGCTACATAGTGGTTAACACGGCCCTGTCACAGCTTTTTTTTTTTTTTTTTTTTTTAAAAATTACCTTATGTGTTCCTTAAAATAATATAAATTTTTTTAGTTTAAACATTAGATGTGTTTTCTATGTTCTATTGTGAACATTTTACAGTGCACTTCAGGGGCCCTATATGTACCCCTCATACATACATCTACAATCATGCTGAAGAATGTTAACAAGTAAACACTAGCAAAAAAAAGGGAAATCGTCATAAAGACAAATTACCACACCATTACGCCAGTAATCCTGGGCACTGTGCTGCTTGGGGTCTGTTCTTCAAATCCTGCTTTAGAAACCAAAAAAACTACAAACAGGTTTATACCTCTTTAAATAGGCCAGGCCTCCGGGAGCATCTGGAGCTCATTAAACATTGCATGAATCAAAGTATGCATGAGACTATTTGATACACCAACATGCCAATGACTGCGGGATAAACATCTAAAATGTCAATTCGAATTACAGTTCCGATCCAGACAGCTCGTCTCTAAATGGTGCCATTGTGGGACGCCATTCCTGTCAAAGTAACGGTTGCATTTTAATGGCGGAAACGCGTGTCACTTAACCTGGAGTTGACTCAGGGTCCCAGGTATAAGATCACACAGGTGGCAAAACAAGAAAACGTGCAAAGCAGTTTTTTTTTACACTGTACATGAAAAAGCAAAGACACCAAATATTATAAATTGCTGTAATTGTTCTAATAACTGAAAAAAACACTATTGAACAGGATGTCATCATAAACAAGAAGTTTCTGGAGGAAATGACAGATACGGCGCTGCCTACGGAACAAAATAAGTCCTCGCTACTTTAATAACCGCTATGACATCACCTAACTTAAAAAAGAACGAGCAAAGAAGAGCAGGAATGTGTCCTCTCGTGAGCTCAGGCAAAGGCAATAAGTTCCTGCTTATATACTGGCAAGGTTATTAGGCCATGTGTGAACTGTTTTCGGCTCCAATCGCTTCCATATGCGATCATGGTCTCATGCAACAAAAAGTCATTTGGACGAAACCTAGCCAATCCAGGCTAAATTCTTTTTAACAGAAAGTGCTAGTGTTGACGCCACATGAGGGTCTGCCCCGAAACATTCGATTTCACCACTGCCATTGTTTGTTGTGTCAGAGGAGACATGGCTCAAGACTTCAGATTAGAGGCAGGTTTTAGAGATGATTATGTCCAGCCCCAGGGGAGCCATTTGCCGTCTGTTATCATAAGGCACGCCGTTAAACAAGTCACTTACCTCTAATCCGAAGCAGCAGGTGGGAAAGAGGATTCATGGAAAATTCAAACCTTTTAACAAAAATCTTTCCAAACCTGGATAACAGATTCGGATTAGGATCTCAGGCGGGAACTCAAACTTGCTTGAAACGCTCAAAAGCAGATGATATTCATTCAACGAGCATCACAAAAATCCCTGCTAAATAGTACAGATGCCATCAGTCATTTTGTCAGGATAATGGACACAAATTGTGTCCCATCAGCCACTGCAACTCACCGGGTCACATATTTGTTTGTGCACCTGATTCACATTCTGGTTAATTAGTACTTGTATATAGTCTCATCGTTCACTACACTCTTTGTCTTTTGTTTGTTTTCATGTTGCAGGTTTTGCTTTTCTCACTCTTTTTTTTGTGTCAACTTTAATAGAAAATGTATGAATGTGCTGTCCATTTTACTGTCAACATAATTTCTTTTTTTTTTATGAAGCCTGGTCATTTCTTTAGTCATTTCCAATACCCTCAGCGCACATCTGTAAAGAGATCTTGAACCATTCCTTTTTAATAATCTGAGGTCTACACACATTAACATTTGGATTCAAATCCAAAAACTGAGACTGTGCAATGCTGTTGTTAGTGCAGCCATTTGCCAGTTCATTTAGATATATGTTTGAAGTCATGTTATATGGCGTATGTCGGAAAATCTTTATTTGTCTCATTCTGAACCTAAAAGCAGAGGCAACCCGGTGTTTTGTTATTGTTATTGTATATGTGGCTAAAATATCCTGGACTGAAATACATTATGCTATTCATCTTTAGACTCTGGCTATGTTTTATATAATTGCGAGTTTATATCCATGCACCAACAAACTATCACTGTTGGGTTCCTTAACACACAACTACATTTGCATATGTGCACATTTATTCACCCCTATCAACATATATTTCTCAACTGGGGGAAATAACATGGAGCATTGCTTCAAATATGTCAGGTTCAGGCCTGCCCACTGGATCTCTTGATGCTCATGGTGCTTCTCCAGCTATGTAGTGAATCTGCAAACAAATCTGTTTCACCCTTCACCTCCCCTGCACTACCTGTTTATATCAGCAGCATGATTTTTAACACCACAATGTCTGGGCATATTTGACAGCACAAGTCTCAGTACTTACTCAGCAGCAGCAAAACCTACTTATACTCCATTCCCATCAATAAATGGTTGCTAATTTCAACAGGTAAGTTGTCATGAATGAAATATAATTATGCCAGGTTAGTGTCCATTTCTAACAGCTACAAAGTATCATGTAATATTCAGGAATGTGTCCTTATGCACACTGTAATAAAGAAATTTGACAATGAAAAACAGATTTGCCGTAAAGTATAGTAATATGAAACATAAGTCAGCACATCTGCCGATTTGTCTAATGCTTTTAAAATGAGACTTACAATTGATGCAGAATACAAATGATCTAAAGGTTATGGCAGTTTGACATTGCTGAGATTGAAACACCAAACCATGTGAGCAGTAAGACTACCTATGTGTAGCCAATGAGCCATCACAAGAAGCTTCAAATATAATGCATCGATTCTGTGCAACTGAATACAAGTGATTCACTCAAGGAAGACTAATGGTGGATCAGTGGTTAGGGCTGTGTGTTTGGGCTTAAGTTCTGGCTTCCAATCCCACAGCTGCCATGGTTGGTTCTTTAGCAAGTCCCTTCTGCACCAGCCAAATGAACAAATTCCACTGGATTATGTTTTATTTCATACTATGTATGATTTCATAGTGTTTCATTGTAAATATGTTTACTGTAAAACGTAGTCATTTTTTACTGTGCATGCTAAGCATCTTGAGTTTGGAATAGTACCAGTCGCCTTCATACCAATAATACAGCACCATAAAAACATTAAACTATCCCCATCTTACTCTTTCCTCATTTGCTAGCATATTAAGATGAGGTCATATCCTGTAAAGCAAGACCATATGGGGTAAAGTTACAAAACAGGCCTGTGGGAAGCAGACTGTCCCAACCACCAAGAGTGCAGCAGGCCAACAAAACAATAAATGCAACCATGCATTCATACTGTACACATATTAACCTGATTAAAAAAACATCTACCAGGTTTGGGGACATGGCATAAGGGATATCAATTTCAGGACAATGGGAAGTGCATTAACTTTAAAGTGTCTTAAGTGAAGTAATGTGATAGTAATGACCTAAATAATAGAGGGCATAGTCCAGAAAAAAAAAAATCTTGCATTTAATCATCCATCACTAATAGCGTTAAAGTAATGGGACAATAAAAATGTGCACCACAGGGACTGGTGAAATAACACTTGGCATTAAAGTCAAGATGAATTTGTAGGACATCCATCCAGGACATCCCTATGCAGCTATTTTGACATCTGTGTGATTATGTGATGTCATACTGTTGCTCCATACACCTCTGGCCACTGCAAACAACATAGTTATTCAGCCACTAGTACAATGGTGGACAAATTACACAAACCATGTGCTTGAGTTAAAGCAGAGATACACTTGGTAAAATATTACTCCAGTTAAAGTAAAAGGGCTTCCTTTAAACCTTCACTTGAGTAAAAGTATTTTAGCTTTGAACAAGGATAGCAATGAAACATTATCCAATAATAATCAAAGGCATTATCTACTGTTGCTTCTGCAATAAAACTCTTTAGAATGAACATACCACATAGCTTTTCTGCCTTTGTCAATAATTTAGAATTTGTTACCTGTAACGTTCTTAGTGACATCAGTAGTTATCTAACCAGCTTTTTTTGTTAGGAAGCATGCAAAGCCAGTGAATTTTCCAAAAAAAAACAAGGCTGGCAATAAATGATGACATATAATGACTAAATCCGAGCTATAAATCATGTACGAGAACAGCCAATATTTTTGATATTAAAAAGTATTTTTACTGAAGCATTTTTACACTGTGGCAAAAGAAAATTTATTCAGAAAAGCCAAATTAAATAAAAAACAAACAAACAAACAAAAACATTTATGTTATATTGACATTTTTTTGGTTATGTAGGAACGCTAAGATTTTAAAATCTCCTAACCTCTTAATTTCAACCCACACTAAGTTTTGGTGGTTTGGAGTAGGAGAGGCTCATGCAACTGGGTGGTCCAGCCTTCTGCCTTGTTTCCTGACTCAGCACTGGCCTTCAACACATTAAAAGGGTGTCTGTTACTGCCATAGCTGAACACTGCAATGCATCCACTGCTTTCTTCAGCAGATAAAAACCACAAAATTCAACTAAGCCAGTACAATAAGCATGAGTGCATCGTAATTAAGAAAGGTGCAATAAGTACTGAGAAAGCGTGCTGGAGCTAATGAAGTCAATAAGATTACTAAAACATATATGAATACAAAAGTACAGTAATGCATACATGTGTGATCCTTGTCTTATATTCATTAAGTGCCACATTGGCAGCAAGTCATTAGAAAAATCCTATGGAAAGCTAGTTATGTAGTGCCACCTTAATCACTATGATTTAAAACATTTGAGAAAAAGAATAATAAAAATGAATGAAACATGACCTGAAGGCAGGTCCTCCTGACTGCCAAAGTCATCAAAAAGTAAAAATAAATATTAAAAGCAGAGTGCCTCTGTCTTGGCCAGATCTGAAAATGGAATCTCCAGTAAGCAGTGCTTTTGATTCTTAACAAAGTGAATGAAAATACACATCTTACTTATGCTAGCACTCTTTTTCGCAGATCAGGAAGTACAGAGTTGGTTTTGGCTGGTGGATGTGCCAAAAGACTTTCATTAATATATCAGATGGGGTGTAGCACATTGGGACTGAAATTAAATAAATGCAACACACTAGCATATGTGTAATTTTTTACTTGATGCTTGATATGGAACAAATACAGTACGTCTATCCATCACAGTGCAGCACACTACGCTATGAAAGCTTGCTATGGGGTGCTGCTTATGAACACAGGCATCCCTGGAGGTCTGTTGCTGTGATGCTGTTTCTTGGAAGCTAGTTATCTGAACTCAGCTTTGGATCTGAGCATGTTTTTCACATCTGGTAAAGGGAACAACAGATGGCCTGCTTTAAAATGTCAATTTATATCCATTTGTCCTGAGCAGAGTGTTAGGGAATCACCGGTGGCTTGATCCCAGAGACCAACCGCTTCCTGACCTTTAGTTTAGCTCCATTGGTCATTGATCCAGATATACTTAGAACAAGTTTATTTGGAACTCTCACATCATTTTTACCTGTGTTATTATGGTTTTAGCTCCTTATTCAAAACACAAGGGCTCATCTTATGAAAAAATACTTAGAGATATGAGATACTTAGTGAGATACAATTCATCCTTGTGTGACTGTATTTGTCATTTCCAAAGACCTTGTTTTCCTAAACTAATCCCCTTTCCACAACCCCATGGCTCATGCTAAGAACTTCCTGCTGGATATCCGTCATTCAAGCCTGGGCTGAACTCAGATTCAAGGAATAAAAAGCATCCCGTTTTCTGGTAAAAGTGGTTGTTCCATTCTCCTAATCTGGGGAGCAAGATATGGTAAAACTATACAGACCACCCCCCTATAGAGATTCAACTGAGGAAGCTGGTGATAAGGAAATGATCACTTGGTCTATTTATTCCTCTTAAAAGAACTAAAATAAACAGGCAAACGCAGTGCACCACTCCAAAAGTCCAGATAAAGCGATTTGCATGTGTCTGAAATCTACCACAAGAAAAGCATCTACAATTCTGGCCAGTCAAAAAAAATGCTAATACATTTGCTAATGCAGGCAGCGTTCCATATCGATCCTTAATAACTGGCCTGGCAGAAAAGATTACCTTACCTAGCTTGTGTCAACTCGGCCGCAGGGGTAAGAATCATATCGAGCTTAAAATCAACATAAAAAATAAATATGTCCGAGTGTTAATTAAATTTAACAAAACTGAATCCGCGGTGGGTTCTTTATTTTGGCACTGGTTCTGTATGTCTTAGCAGGTTTGACCAAACGGGGCAGTTTTCTCTACATTTTTACGGTGTTTAAGTAACACTCATGTTCTTCTAAAAACATCCTGAACTATTCACAACCATCATGTGATAAAAATTTGCAAGTCATATACATGAAACAAGATACCAGAGGGGATTTTAGAAAAATGTCTGGTTATTTTTTTGGACTGAAATCACCAATTGTGATGAAAAATAAATAAAAAAGCTAAAAAAAACCTGATTAGTGGCAATTATTTCAGACCAGAATTGGAGCGTGACATTTATGGACAAGATCGTTACACCAACACAATAATCTATGCCAGAGCTGTTAGAGTTTCTGTTGCAATGCTGTGCACTGTATAATCAAAACTACAGTTATGACAGAATTGGAAACATTTATCAACTGTTCATAACAAAGCTGCATTTGCAATTAATTATGTAGGTCCACATGTGAAATAGTGTACTATGACATTACCTGTATATCCAGCTAATGAGTGACACTAATAAACCAATTGGAAGAGTGGCCACAACAGCTTCAATGGCTTTAGCATAGATTGTGCAAACCTTTCGAATTGTATTGGAAATTCAACAGCATTTAAAAAAAAACACCCTAAATTAGTATTTTAATAATGTTGCTTGAACACCCGGCCCCCAAATCTGCCATCACTATTGATTTGATGATTGTAAGAAGTCTAGCATATGAGCATAGCTTCATTTTCAAGCTCAAAATATCAATCAGAGATTCCTCATGCCTTGGGAAGTGGAGCTGGTGGAGGTCTTTCATTCTAAAAGAGACCAAACTAATTTTTGTAGTAATCAATCGAATGATGCTAGATACTGTAAATTAGAAGTGACCATTTGGCACACAGCATAATGGAGCCACTGATTTTTCCTTAAATTTGTCACTTGTCAAGCGTTCATTTTGTCAGGAAACACACCAGCACAAAGCAGAAACATAGATGGAATAGACCATAAACACAAGTACAAACTCTTTGTCATTGTATTTTCACTTTGACATAACTCTTTTCTGTTCTTGCACCAAGGTGGTGGATTGAACTTCCCCTAGATGTCTGAACAACTTCTTCAAATGACAGTTGAAGGCCTACCTCTTCCCAAATACACCTAAGCTAGCACTTCTTTTCCTGTTTGTCTGTTTATGCTATAATTCCATTCAACAGATTTTAGTCTGATGGTATCCTAAGTATGCAACCTAGTGAACCAGTGTTGATGTATTTTCATTGGTGGAGACTCACTTTTGTACGTTGTTCCAGATGACGAGGTCTGCTAAATGCCGTAAAAGTAAAAAAAATGAGCGTAAATAAAGAAACAATTGAATCCTGATGCCACCACACTCTCACACAAATCACCAATGCATTTATGCCCACAACTATATGACTATGACAAAAAAAAAAGTGCTGATTATGGTTTGAAAATGTTCCGGGACCTAATCATTCTCATGTGGAATTCAGTCATAATGGTTTCTCTACTTGCTCAGAATGTGGGTGTGCTTCAGGAAAAGAGAACTGCATATTTCCTCTGTCTATGTTTTCACTGGCTCCAAAACCAAGCCCTGCGCTAAGATGCTGAATATCCCCTAGCACACGCACCCCGCACAATTCCTTGCTCCAGCACCAAACACAGCAAGAGTTCGGCAAGTCGACCCCCACTCTCTCCAGCTTCTCCAGCTCCCAAGCTGCCTGCCCCCCTCCTTGGCCAATATGAGGATCAGTTAAACAAACCCCCTTGAGATCGGTGCAGGAAACAGGTCAGCACCTCTTTGGATTTAAACTCAACACAGTTATTTAAACAGTTCAGATCTCAAGGTGGATCTGATTACTCCGGCCTCAGTGAGGTCCTGCGATGTATATACATTGGTGGCTTAATGAAAAACTGCATTTAGTTACATGACACTTTCATTTGGAGAGGACAAATGAGTTACAAATGTTAGTCTGTTTTGTAGCTAGCCATAAAGGACATCTGTGGTATTTCTCTGCTGCTGACTCAGTGGGCTGAAATAACGTGAAGTAACATCAAACTAAAACTCAGCAGTGTCCACTTAATGTCTTTAATGGGTCAGTAAAAGGGCTGCACTACTACTGACAAAAACAGAATCACAGTTTTGTTTTGGTTTTTATTAGAATTTAAACCAACCATTGCTTAAGCAACAGTATGTATTCCTTAATTTTTTTTTTTATGTATTCCTTAATTTTTTTTACTGGGACCATAAAATGTACCTTATCCCACCAAATACCTGGATTAAATTTTGAATTACTTATTAACTGGCACATCTAGTACTGTAGTGGCCAAATCCTGAGCAACCATATGCTATTTAATGTACAACTTTAAACAGATTAGGGTGCACATGAGCACAGTATGCCAAAGTTACAAAAGCAAACCAGCAACATGAATGTCTGGTTAAATAATTAGTATTTATGTACTTCTTCAACTCGTATTCCATCTGTGGGCTTGATAAACTTGCTCTACGCAGAAAGCATCGACAATCGCCCTGGTCGTTCATTTCATACATTTACATATTACTACATGTCAAATAATTTGGGAATATGATTTCACTGACACTGTTTTTCTCTCCTGCAGACTCACGTGTGTGTAGGTGTGTGTGTGTAAGTGAGAAAGAGTAGGGTCATGTGGTACAATGTCTACAGTCATTCATCAACGATATGGCAAATCAAATATCTGAGCTACATTTCTCCCAATGTTGAGGATTATCTGGATGGCACTTCCATCCTCTCTGCAGAGCCCTGAACTTTTTAATCATTTACTTCAGAGCATGCTCACTTTATGCTCATGCATATTTAAATCAAAACCATTTGGACGCAAATGCAGAAAAAAAAAAAAAGGTCCAGTACTTTTCTGGTGTTCTCACAAATCTGTCATTCTCTACTCAGGTCCATCATTCCCACTTTGCATGCCAGTAAAAGACTGAGTGAAAATTCGTGCCTGTCAGTTAAAAAAAAAGAAAAAAAAAAAAAAAGCATGATTAAAGTGCTTTGATCCCTTGCCTGGATCTTCTCACGTCACAAATATCAAAATCCCTGTCATGAATCCTCCGATCTACTGGCTTGGCCCCCTGATGCTATGAACAGGCATCTGGATTCTGCATATGGAGCTTAGACCCAGGACCTCAGCTGCTTAACCCTTTCCTGTACAGTGTCCACACTGACAGACAGTTCATTTAAGGAACTTTTTCAAACATACTGTATATTAGATGGGAGTCACCTCCACACTACTTCATTATGTTTACTTGAGTAATCTTGTAAAAAAATCTGCATACGTTTGATCATTTATGCAAGAAACAGTTAAAGCATGAACAATATCCCGTTAAGATGAGGAAGAACTTGAAGTAATAGAATCCGCAAGTTTACCTTTTCATCTTTTTTTACAGAAATAATTATTTACATGTGTTGAAGAACAGTGAGAACATCTGCTGTAAGTGTTTTTTGGCATTAAGTTTAGAAATTTGGGGAAACGGTGACTCTGACTAGAGTAATTTGAAACTTAGGCAATACTCTGGAATGCACAGGACGTGCAATCTCAAGATGGCCAAGACGTAAAGTCTCTTTAGTACTTCATTAGAGAAAACCACTGCAAGTTGCATAAGGTAAGAACCGGAAAAAGGACCAGTAGTGCAATTCAAAGTAAATCAAAGCACTATGAAAAAATGACACGACTAAATATGACTTTTCTGATACGAAAAGAACAACTTTTTCTCCCTCCTGCTATATATAGAAAACGGCGCTCTTCAAAATGGTTAAAAGTGTAGAGATCGGTTCACGCCCTCGTACCTCAGATAGACTAATGACTCTAGCACATGATGACATGGAGAACTGTGTGAAATGTTGGGACACGACCCCGTTTTTCATCTGCTTTCCCCATACAGCTTAGTACGTCTTTAAAACACTTCAAGAGGGAAAGAAATGGAATTCAAAAGCAGGAGAATTTTTGGTTTGTTTCAAAAGCCGGATAAACGCTGTGGGGTGAAGTGTAGGCTACTCACCAAACCGTTTGTAGCCAAAGGATTGCACTTCCTCTTCGTCTGTAAAGTCGTCTGTCGAGAGATTAAAATGGTAAAAATATCAGAAAAAATGACAGTTCTTCCATTGCAAATTTCAAGCAATTCAATACCATTGTGATAAAAGTGAAAATGTTAAACAATTTCAACAGATTTAATTAAGTAAACCAGAAGACAAGTGTAGTAAACGTGAGTCCAATCCAAATTGTCAAACTGATGGCTCCTTTTGCCAACCATTAATAATACTAACAGGATTTATCTGGATTTCTCTCAGCCCAAAACTGCCAAACCCAGCATGTAATAACAGTGTTATGAGTCCAAGGGCAGAAATACTTTGTAGAAACATGTGTTCTCCTGCTGTGACTATTGAATTAACACTGGCTGCAAAGTCCATCCCCAGGTTAATAAAATGAAACCATCCTCACTTCCTGTGACAACTTTGGTCTAATAGTGTTTATACAAGTATCACACCTGCATGAAAAAGGGATGACCCCAGGGTCTTGATTATTGAGCCTTTCTTTGTCTGATGGCTTTTCTTCTTTCTAATATCCTGCAAGGTGCACACACTATGACCCCAGACAGTTATTTAAAGAAGACAGTCATGCACCTAACCACCCCTGTTGACTCATGCAAATGCACCGTCATTGACAAACAAACCTGCAAGAACACATAACATGCAAGTGGAAAACAGCACAAGCATAGTGAGCTAGTTAGTCATGGAGGAGGCATGAAGACTTCCACATAGTTACAGGCTGAAACACAATACTTTCTTTCGGCTTCTCCCGTTAGGGGTCGCCACAGCGGATCCTCCGCATGTTTGATTTGGCACATGTTTTTTACGCTGGATGCCCTTCCTAACGCAACCCTCCCCATTTATCCGGGCATGGGACCGGCACTAAGAGTGGCTAGGGTTGGTTCCCTGACCGGGATCGAACCCGGGCCGCAGCGCTGAGAGCGCCGAATCCTAACCACTAGACCACCAGGGACCCACAGGCTGAAACACAATAGTTTGCATAAAAGATGATAAACCAATGTTGTTTATAAGTGCTGCAAAATTACTTTTTTGGTAAATTCTTACCATATAAAAATGTTAATTTCTTATGATATATTTTGCAAAAATCCAAACAAGACATTACACTGAATCTGATAATGGAGGCAATAATAAGTACCTGCTAGTAAATGGTAGTAATACTTTATAAAGATACAGCTAAAAAAAAAATTATAATAATTATCTCAAGTTACATACTGTATTAACCAACTGTGGGCCTGCTTCACACCCAGAAATAATTATATCTGTTGAAAGGGTGTTGCTTTGACTGTGAATTGTTGAGTATATGGTGAATGTCTGTTTTTCATTTGTTTGAGTCTGAGAAGGAGAAATGTGACATTATAAATTTCAGAATTACCTTAATGGTAGTGGACGTGTAGCTAAAACTCATTTGCTCAAGAAGTATAACTTGTAAAGAATATGAATCCAAAAGTAAAACAATATCTTGAGGTTAAAGAACGTCAGTGCTGATACAGAATGTTTGTCAATTCTGTCAAAATCTGTTTGGTTTAATGGTGTTTTCTGTGCTCTCAGGGCCACTACGTGTATAGTTTTGCCTTGCTTACCAATTTTCATTACTACATTATTTGCAGAGTGTCCTTCAAAGAACATGACTCATTTAAACAAACTTTAAAACTTCCCAGTCCTCCATTTTGGTTTACTGGAACACACTGGGGCTCTTTTTTCTTTAGATTACATAATCCTGACTCCTTATTTTCCACTGTTCCTAAACATACATACCGTTTTTTAAAGCCAGGAAAAGTTATACTAGTATTAAAACTCATGGTGATGCCTCTTAACTTCAGCTTTGTATTTTTGCAAAACTTGATGTATAATTCAAACAGCTAGAAATACACAAAAATACGACAATACTATGTGTTAAATATAAAGTCAAAGAAGGCTAGCACAAAGCCAAGCAGATGTTGAAATGTTTGAACCAATGGACTTTGTCTAAACATTAAACCTTTTGTATTGTGGGTAAACAGTTTCTAAAAATGGCAGAGGTCACTGACAGTGTTTTCTGTACAGATGCTTGTGTTCAACTCTTTAAAATCAGGCAACTCGGCCAAAAACACACACGCGGCCAACCAGCCTTGACACACCACGGGCAGTTAATGGAGGCCAGATGTTGGAGTAACACACATTCTTTTTGGAAAACGGAAAGAGAAGTTACGACACATATACACACTGCCATACTGCTGAGTAGTCTAAGTCAAAATAGAAAGGTTTCCATAAAGATTCCTTGCTCACAGAATCGTATTAAACAGGCAGCCTAAAGACTATCAAAATATTGCTCCAGCTGTGTTTAACACATAATAGGTCATATTAGTACACTGTTATAGGTTTCCAATCAAGTGCTCAACACTACTATACTATATAGTATGTCAAATAGAACCTTGCTTATTTTGCCACCTATTTTTTACTCCATCACATGTTTCCATCTTTTACTACTCCATACTACCCTACTAAATGGTATGTAATAAAGATGTAATATGGTACGCTGCGATATGTTTCAATCGTTTTGTACTCCATACTAACATACTGAATAGTATGTAAAAAACTATGCTGCTGTTTTACAGCTATTTTTACTCTATATTACCATACTAAAAGTATCTAAAAATAGTACCTATATTTCCCTATATATTAAATTCCAAACTACCATACTAAATAGTATGTAAAATAGTACCTATATGTCTTCATCTATTTATACTCCATACTACGATACCAAATAATATGTAAAATAGTACCTATGTAAATAGATGGAAATATTACTATTTTAAGTACTTTTAAGTAGGGTAGTATAGAGATAAAGCTGAATTATTTCACATACTATTGTGTATAGTAGCATGGAGTACAAATAGTATGTAAAATAATTCAGCTTTATCTCTACTACCCTACTTAAAAGTACTTAAAATAGTAATTATATGTTTCCAACTATTTATACTCATTACTACTATACTAAATAGTATGTAAAATAGTACCTATATTGTTCTATCTATTTGTACTCCATACTATCATACTGCATAGTATGTAAAATACAGCTGTATGATTCCTAATATTTGTACTCTATTCTACATTACTAAAAAAAATTTAAAATGTAAAAATAGTACTTATATGTTTCCACCTGTTTTTACTCCATACTACCTTACTAAATAGCAAGTAAAAGAGTCTTGCACTTTATGTTCCTATATCTTGTACTCCATACTATCATACCTCATATAGTACCTGCTTTAGGTTCCCATCTATCTGTACTACATACTTCCGTACTAAATAGCACGTAAAATAGTACGCCATCATCTAGTTTGTATTCCATACTACCATACTCAGTAGTAAGTAAGATAGTACACTGCTGCAGGTTTCCCTTTCTTTGAAATATATACTGCCGTACTAAATAGTATGCAAAGTAGTACGGCGCTTTTGGTTACCACTTCTTTGTATTCCATACTTCCATATTATTAAGTGTGTAAAACAGATCACTGCTATAGAATAGATTCTATTGTACTCCGCAGTTATAAATAGTAGGTCTATATAAAAAAAAAAAATAATTACAATGATTCAGTATTACATGTGGAAACTGATATATCTGTAAAGTTACGTTAAATTATTATTATTATTTATTTTTAATTCATGCAATTTATGCAAAACTTACCCTTCATTGTTGAATAATGCATTAGACACCTTTGCCTTAACGTTGCTGGCTTGAGTTCACATCAACTGCATGGCAGAAATGAAAGACGGTTCAAGAAAAAATGAAAGCTGTCAAAAAGTCCTGGCTCCAAACGTATTTGTCTCGCAAGATGTCCAACGTGAGAGCACTCTTTTGGTTAGAAGGTGGACACGAGTGCTGCAGAAAGCTCCACAAACTGCTCCAAGGAAGCAACACAAATTAATGTTTTGTTTTGTTTTTTTTTTTTATACCAAAAAGTCTCTTTCTCCATGCAAAAGTATAGAGTAGTAGAGGAAGTTGTGGAGAAGTGTGCAGGCTGTGTGTTGCTCTGCTTGTTTTTCACATTATGAGAGAGCATCCAGCCAGGCGCCGAATATTAAAGAGAAACCAACTGAAAGCTGAGAGGCTCACTAAAGCTCAGTGCGTAAAACTGCACATCTGGAGTTCAACTTCCTTCCAGAACCCAGGGGAGGGAACACACGCGCGCTCGTGCGCGCACACACACACACACACACACACACACACACACACGATTCTTTTTCTGATCTCATAATCTAGCTATAGTTTTCACAGTCTTTTAAAAGATTTCGTTTAAGAGCATAAATAATATTTTGGTTACTACTCTGAACACATTTTACCCATAATGTAAACACACACGAGTGGGATATCTTTACAAATAAAAATAACTAATTCAGAAAAGCACAGCATTAAAACTTTAAGGTACATTTTATTTTTATTTTTTTTAAATAAACGTATAAAATAACTATATCCGATTTACTAAAGTAGATGTTTTTTAACTGGAGAAGACAAAAATGTATATATATATATATATATA
>JAAIIK010000072.1:691155-730041 GCA_014706435.1 Silurus glanis | reverse complement strand
ATAGATAGATAGATAGATAGATAGATAGATAGATAGATAGATAGATAGAAAGGCTCTAGGCACAGTAGAAATGAAAAGCTGTAGAGCAAACACACACGTATATATAAAATTAGATTAAAGCAAGATGTGTAATGCATGTAAATGAATGAATGAATAAATGAATGAATGAATAGTCTACCAAGCATTAGCCATCAGATCAGATTATATCAGCTTCCCCTTTACACCAACCATAAAAATCAAAGTGACTCCTTGTTCACACAGCCTTGTTGTGTTAAAGCAACCACAAGTGAAAGTGGTGATATGGTTAATAAGCCGCAAATAGTTAATAAGCCTTTCACCACAGATAGGAGTTAAATCTGGGTACAGTAAAGCTAATTTAAAAACAGATGCACTCTCACTGCACTGCTCCTGTCCAGGTGAAATAGAATACATGATCAGAGCAGCCTTTTTTTCTTGTCAAAGAAAGAGGGGAAGAAAAGAGGAAGACGTGAAACACTTCAGGGTCACTGCTGGGTTAAGAGACTAGTCAGCCAAACACAATTTGCTAATCGAATGAGTTTTGCAATAAAAAAAAAAAGTGCTTAGTGACAAATCTTTTTTGTGGAGACAGCAGTTTCTGATCTAGTGTTTCAGCTCACATCACTGTTGCTGCATCGTTAATAAAGTTAAGAATCTAAGAGTATAGGTTCATTCTTGAGCATTCAACTGCATTTTTCCCAATAAATCCTGATCACTCTAAATTCCTGAACATTATTGTTTCCTTTCATTCAATCAATAATCATCTTTGATTCAAATGACCAATTATTTCCAATGCCTCCAAACAACTTAGCAGTGATTATCTTGCTTTTTTATATATCATTTTTGTATAGTCAAGTCAAGTCAAGTTTATTTGTATAGCGCTTTTCACAACAGACATTGTCTCAAAGCAGCTTTACAGAAATTAACAGTCAAGGTGAACGGTGTGTGTTTATCCCTGATGAGCAGCCATGGCGACTGTTGCAAGGAAAAACTCCCTTAGATGTTATGAGGAAGAAACCTTGAGAGGAACCAGACTCAAAAGGGGAACCCATCCTCATTTGGGTGACATCAAGAGTTTGATCATAAATCTTTCAACAATACAGAACACTGGAGAGTGAGAACTAACATGAGTACTGGAGTGTGTGATTATAAGTAATGTTCTTTCTACAGTCTTATACAGTCATTACGGTTATAAAACTAGGAGCTACTGAGCAACTCATAAAATAGCTCAACATTTGTGATCACCACAGATCCAACACCAGCTTCTCCATGCCAGAGCCTTTAAACACTCCAGGAGGTCCAATGTCAAAACTCCACACATGTAGCAGGATCCAATTGGCACTGGTACGTCTCTAGATGGTACGGGATGTTTGCGAGTTCGGCATTTACTTCTTCAAAGGTCTATAATCTTCATGAGGTGGGACATGACTGGAGCTGGCCAAATGATCTCTTGCTGATATATGCAAGAGATCATTCTCATTGAATGAATATGCAAGTTAAGGTATTCCATGTATCGTGACCTGACATTAGCTTTTGTCATCTCGCTGCTTCACTGAGTTTTTAACTACTTTTCCATGAAAAAAAGTGTGCAAGACTGGTCAGACACTGACATCAATGAAGGGCCGGATGAAAACCATGAAAATAGATTAGCTAAACTTTCTTACTGCACTCCTAGGGGTTATGTGAAACAGGTGGCTGAGAGCTGACAGAAGAATATCCATTTTTATTTTTGTTCAAATGTTTTTTGGTTGACTTTGGTTGTCTTAATAGCTGAGACCAAGCAACATGTGGCAATGATTATAATTTCGTTCCTGAGCTGTGCAATATTTCCCAAGTTTTCCAGACTGCCTAGATATGAATGACTTGTTTGCCATTATTGTGTGTGTCTTATGTATTTGTGAAGTATTTGTGTTTTATATGTTGTAAACACTTCCCGTGGGCTCACCACCTGCAGGAGGGACCGTAAGGGACGGTGCTGTGAGGATTGGGCAGCAGTCGAAGGCGGGGGCCTGCTTAGACTGCTGCCCCCGCGACCCGAATTACGGATAAGCGGGAGAAAATGAATGAATGAATGAATGAATGTTGTAAACAAGTATGGGGAACGAAGGCTTGCGTTACAGGGTTGACTTCTGGATTAGCAGGAATTAAGATCTTTAATTGGATCAACTCCGGCTCATTACTGTATAAATAGAAGCGTTCAAGGTAAAGATAAACATCACTGTCATCCTGCATGAAGCACATAGATTTACATCAAGCTACCAGACGCTACTGGTGAGTATTAGCAATTATATTACTGTATGTGTCTAGATCATAGATGTGACTTTTTCTGTACTTGTACTGAATCATGTTGTTTTGTTATCACAACATATACTAAAAATGCTTTGTATTTATGAATAGATTTTTCAATTAATCGTTTGGCCTCATAAATCCATGTGATGAACATAATCATAAAGCATTAGACTTGGGGGGTGTTGAGAATTGGAGCATTGGAGTATGAGTGATTTATTTGACTTTGAGTTTATAGATTGAGCATGTTTGTATGTCCTTGCTAGTTTTACATACAGCTTACAGCTTAACTAATTAATTGCTTAAGCACTGATGCTATAGTTAGAATAGACTATCCTTCTATTAACTAATGCACATTCTCTTATGTAAGCTGGGTATAAAATGGAGTGGCACATTTCAGTCAGGTTGTGGAGTATTGATCAGATAATCATATTGTTTATCTCACACCAGCCATGAAAAGTTTACAATATTAGTTTGGGCAAATGCCAGAATTTTTAATCAATGAATTGAGGCTGTATAGTGTGAATTGTGAATAAACAAGTATGGGAAAAGAAGGCTTGATTTACAGTGTTGACTTCTGGATTAGCAGAAAACTAGCAAGGACATGCAAGCATGCTAAATCAGAATTCACACTTATATTTGTTTATTCCGAATTTACATATACGGTAGCATATGTTAAATGGTTGATCCTGATAGGTCAGAAGGTTTTATTTATTTGATGTATTTTTTGTCTGGTCCAGACAAACATTTAGCATTTGTTTGTTCTAATATGTTGTGATTTCAATAGTAGCATTCAGGCTTGTCTAGCAGATGCTCCAGACAAAAACAGAACAGAAAGTGGTGCAAAGGAAAAGTGTTCAAAGGAAAAAAAAGACAATATGGGCATCTGTGTGCTTATATATGCAGAATAGGGTTACGTTCTACTTGTGTGTTATTATCTTGTGAAGAGGGGAAAAAAATGGTTGGTGAGGGAATGACTTCTTTTTACCTATTAAAAATAATGATGGAGACTAATTTGTTTTTCAGACATAACACAGTGTTTAATCTAAGCTGATACAATGTGTCATGTTCTTCAATTAATGAAAAGAACTGCAGTGTTGTGAGAAATTAAACACTTTGGAGTGTGTGCTGTTTGTGTATATAACTACACACCCTGATATACCCCTTAAGCTGCAAAAAATATTTATATATACATTTTATGTTATTGCTCATACAGTATACTCCAGTCTTTATACACTGGTTTGTCTAAAGTAAGCCAGGCAGTCCACAGTAAATGCAGATTTAGATCTTACGCATTAACAGATGGACTTTTCTGAACATCAGTCAAAACTGCAGATTTGGGTTTAAATGAAATTCATGGTTTACAAGACCACCACATTCCAGCACACCTTACTTGAAAATTTCCTCGCATACTCGCACCATTATAGTCAGTTTAGCACGGATTCTCTAAATGCTTAACCTTAAAGCTGCTGTCTGATGTCCGTCCACATTTTTGTATACGAAATAAATCAGCCAGTTGCACATTTTCTGGCACCTTGTCACATTGATTAAAATATATATTACATTTAATCACTCAAAATCACTTTCACTCCACATCTAGCTTTACGCTGTGCCAAAAACATGGTTCAGGGATGCATCATTATCATTAAATTCAATTTCTTATTGAGTCTTATAATAATTCTGGCTGGTCATTTCAACTAAGTGAATGTAATTTTATCCACCTCAAAGAAGCTAAAAACAAGCAATTGTATATATGTCTTATCCTATACAAATCCAATAATTATGTTTAGATGAATATAAAGGCAATTATTTTTATATAAATATATTTTTTGAGAGTAGAATTTTCAGGAATAATAATAAAAAAATAGGGAGACTATAATTGTGCAATTATATATGGCACTCATACTTAAATGAGAAGATTATAATAATATAATGGTTATACTACTACTACTACTACTACTACTACTACTACTACTATAACTACTACTACTACTACTACTACTACTACTACTACTAATAATAATAATAATATAATATAATTGAAACATCATCATCATGAGTGGGTCCAACAACATGTCATCGGAACAGTGTACTTCAAATACTATTCAATTTAATACTTCACACCACCATGCTAGAGTTGTCTAAAAAGGTTGCCAAAAAAAAAAAAAAAACCTTCATGTGGGCAACTATCAAAACCTGAATTTTTCCAAGACTCATTGGAATTACATGTTCGGAACCATGTGTTGGTGTCAACGTTTTTGGACACGAACACCATTAGGACAGGAAAGCAGTGTCTGGAACCAAGGTATAGCTCACATATCACTGGTAAAATACAAAGATGGATAACTGATGCTTTGAGGCTGTTTTCCAGCTGTTCCTTGAGCTCTCATGAAGATTGATGGTATTATGATTTCCACTGAGTACCAGGAAATTTTATCCCCAAAGCCTGTTGCATCTGGCAGGATTTCTCTTCAAGTGTTTCCAACCTTGTTAGACATCACAGAAATGTGCAGTGTACGAGGTTTCACCAGATATTAAAGTGGGATTTGGAAACAAATGGCAAATTTGTATAAATCATTTTTTTAATGTAAAAAAAAAAAAAAAATTTTGGGGTTGTTCAAGATCACAACATGCTCACGTTTCTTGTTTAAGTAATCTAATTCTGGACTGATGATTTGTAGTGGGAGGAGTACAGCAATGCTTACTAAATGCCTGAACTTCTGCTATTGTTCTTCTGCCTGAGCTCCAGCTCCCCTTAGTGGTCATTATAGAGTTCTATTTTTCCTAACTTTTCCAACAAAAAACAAAAATCTGGCTTAAATGAGGGAAATAGAAATAAACGTTGCATCATATATATACAAAAAGCATTATATTAAAATTAAAGTTACCATGAATCTGTTCTAGTTTTAGTTCTAGTTCTACTTCTAGTTCAGCAAAACTTATAGCACAACGAGAAATTATTTAGAAATATCTAATTATTGGACAACATAGTCCAATGCCTAGCTATTCATTGACCTTTAATGAGAGACATGAAGTGAGATCATTATTATAAAAAATGACATTTTTTCCCTATATTTTACTCTTCTCATAAATGGCATGGTGGGCTGTAGTTTGGGCAACTCTGCTATAGAGTAACGAAATCCACATCTGACAGAGAATCGTGTTTTTTTTATTCTTTATTTTAAAGTAGTTTTAAAGTTTAGAGTTAGATGCAAGTGAGTGTCTAGAAGTTGTACTGTTGTAGAGAATTAATAAGATTTAATGTAATGAGAAGTATTGAGAATTAACATTTAAAGTTGAGTATATTCAACATTATTTTGGATTGGATCTTGGATCTTTATTGAAAAAAAAAAAAGATATCCCTTGTTATAGGGGTTATATGTAGGAACATTAAAGGTTTACTTACAAAAACAAAGAAGGAACGCTGTAGGATGGAACATGTTTTTTTCCCCTATAACTCATTTTATTGCATTTGTATAGCATTTTTAACAATGGACATTGTCACTGGACAGATTTACAAAAATGAGTATAAATTGAACATTTTACATTTTTCTCAAGCAAGAAAGAGACCTTGAGAGGAACCAGGCTCAAACTGGAATCCTCATTTAGGTGACAAGTGGGACTATGCCACTGCTTCTCTTTCTCTCCCCATCCCGAGGCATCCTGAGGTTTGGCCAGCTCCAGTCACGTCCCACCTCATGAAGATTATGGACCTTTGAAGAAGTAGATGCCAAACTCGCAAACATCCCGTACCATCTAGGGACGTACCAGTGCCAATTGGATCCCGCTACATGTGTGGAGTTTTGACATTGGACCTCCTGGAGTGTTTAAAGGCTCTGGCATGGAGAAGCTGGTGCTGGATCTGTGATGATCACAAATGTTGAGCTCAGTAGCTCCTAGTTTTATAACCATAAAGACTGTATAAGACTGTAGAAAGAACATTACTTATAATCTTATACTCCAGTACTCATGTTAGTTCTCACTCTCCAGTGTTCTGTATTGTTGAAAGATTTATGATCAAACTCTTGATGTCAACCAAATGAGGATGGGTTCCCCTTTTGAGTCTGGTTCCTCTCAAGGTTTCTTCCTCATAACATCTAAGGGAGTTTTTCCTTGCCACAGTCGCCATGGTTGCTCATCAGGGATAAATGCACACCATTCACCTTGACTGTTGATTTCTGTAAAGCTGCTTTGAGACAATGTCTGTTGTGAAAAGCGCTATAGAAATAAACTTGACTTGACTTGACTTGACTTGACTATGCACAATTGTTTTCAATAACTGTGTACTATATGGTTAAAAAGTGCAAACCCGGAATTTTATTATAGTTTTAACATGTTTAATGTAAAAAATAATTAATGCAAAATTGTGAAAATTGTATCCCCAATGCAATCATAGCAAATGTGTCAGTGGAGTCAAATTGTGTAAATGCTGGTTTCTTAATTATAGCCTGTACAAGTGTGAGGTGGCTGTAAGGAAAGATGAAGGTGCTGGTGTTCTTGCTGGCTTTGCTGGCCTCTCTAAAGGTTTTCCACTCAGCTCCTGGGCTTGATCGACCAGCTGTATTGACAGAGACCCTCGAACGTGAGTCTGCCTTTATAAAGTCTCTCCAGTACTTTGAATGACAGCGATGCATTTGACTTGCAGTTTATACAGTTCATGTTACTAGCTGATTGCAACATGCTTATTTGACTGTTACACGTGATACAGAACTGCCAATTGATGTGCGTCCGTTATCATTTCAGGACTCTCTTTGGAAGGGGAGAAACTAATAGGGAAGGAGGTGCAGAGAGCTCTCAATGGAGTTAAGCAGATGAAAGAGGTGATGGTGAGCAATGAGGAGAAGCATGAGCAGCTGATCATGACACTTCAAAACAGCAGAGAAAAGAAGAAGGTAAGCTTTATACGCGCAGCGAACATAATAAAGTCCCCAGCTATAAATGAGCTCTTAAGGTGCTGAATCAATTCAATTCCCATTTATTTGTATAGCACTTTTAACAATGGACATTGTCACAAAGCAGCTTTACAGAAATGTATAAAATGACACAAAATTTTACATTTAGAAATGTTCCTAATGAGCTAGTGGTGTCAGTGGCAAGGAAAAGCTCCCTTGTATTATAATAGGAAGAAAACTTGAGCGGAAAAAGACTCATTAGGGAACCGATTGTCATCGGAGTGACACTGAATGTCAATTTATTATAGTTTTATTAAGATTTCTGGTGTCTTCTTTTACTCATCTGGCTACATACAAAAACATTTCAGAAGTGACATATTTTTAAACCAGTATCTCTATGGAAATTGAACACAAACCATAATGATTTAGTGATTTTTATATGTAATGGCCCTCTATCTGGCAACAGGAAGTGGCAGAGATGGCTCAGCATGTGGAACAGAAGTTGGATGAAGCTAAGCAGCAGTGTAAGGAGACTTTAAATTCCTTGTGGGATGAGTGCCAGCCCTGCCTACAAGATGCCTGCAAGAGCTTCTACAACAAAACCTGCCGCCGTGGCTTTGCAATTTTCTCCAATAAGGTTGGAGTTAAGGACTAGACGTGACTAACGCAACATGCTGACCACACTATAGTTGTTAAATTCTCATTCTTATTAGTTTTATATAATGGCAGCTGTGACAGTAGCGCTAGTTACAAGGCAAATTACAGGTATATATTACAGATACATGCAAAAAAAAAAAGGGTACCCATAATAATTTACAATATTAATTTATTTCTGAAGTTGAAAAAGGCAAACATTATCTATGAAAAAAGCAAGGTATGTATTTAATGTACCGTTTAATTATATTTCATTGACTTTTTTTGATTTGCATAAGTTAAAGCTAACAAATGTAAAAAAGTAAACGCTAAGTTAAATACTTTTTTCTTTTATTGTTCTTTGGCTGATTTTGCAAACGAGGCACAGCTTGCAAACACTTTAAGAGTCAGATGGGGTTTTTCAGTCTTTTAACAAAGGGGGGGGGGGGGGGGGTAAAGTAAGTAATAACAGGAACTAACTTGTTTTGGCAGAAATTCTACGACATTAAATGTAACTGTATAAAGATAAAATGTGTACTTCTTAAATAAATCAAAAGTAATTGTGGGAAAATTGAGGTATAAGAGCAATAAAACACTTTCTCAGAAAAGAAACCGTCGCCACATCACACCACCCTGACACTGAATATTTTGCTTTAACCTCATTTTATCATTTTATACCTTATTCATGCACATTAGTTGCTGGTTTTGGGTTAAAATGACACAGTTACAGTCATTTTCCTCCTTCACTAACTGCATGCTTTCCATCTCATTTGCTTTTCCAACACACAAGATTAAGTTTCAACTAGTGAACCTTAGGATACAGTATATATAAACCTGCTTTTGACAGTTTTTTAAATGTTTTTTTGTCTTTCATTTTCAATTGTCCGAGTAATTTATCATTTTAAGCTTTTTTTTTTTATTTTATTTTTTATAAATTGTATGACTATGAAACAGATGATGAAACACAAGTGATTATAATGACGTATTTTCTTTTTAGCTGGAAGGTTTCTTCCATGGCCTAAGCACTCGCTTTGGTTTGCCTAGCACCCAGGAAGAACTCAGAGTGAACAAGAGCACAGAGATACCTGACACAGATTTGAGAAGGCTAGAGGAGTCATTTAATGATCTGGTCTCCAGAGTTGACATGTTGGTGAACCGCAGCATAGCATTAGTGTTCCGATTCCACAGCAAGCTGAATGAAACGCTCCAGCAGGCCTTCGCTCCGGAGCCACATGAAGATACGGAGATCAAAGCACTGGACTCGGACTTCTTACAGGGAGTAGGAGTGGGGCTTCAGGAAGTGCTGGATTCCTTTGTTGACTTTACAAGCAGCATGATGGAGGAGTTTGAATCTATGATCACGCAGGCCTTTGATGACCTGCATGGGGTCATCGAGAAAGCAGAGACCGAGCAAGGTAGATGTGTCTAAAGGGCTTTGTCAAGCCATGTCGAAAGTCATGTCAGTGCCTGAATCAGAGATGAAATTCCAATACGCAGAAGACTTTGACTCTTACAAGCATGTTAGAGGTAAAGAAAGTGTCAGGCAGCAGAGGTTGACAGTTGTACAAGACATTTAATAAAACAAAAGTGGCAATCCAAAAAGCGTGAGACAAAAAGTTCAGGGTCAGGAGATTAGCAGAATCAGAATCAGCGATCGATAAACAGCACAATCAAGACAAAAAACAAAAAAGGAACCAAAACATGATCAAAAAAACGAATCGAATATCGAAAGAGAATAAAGCTTGTCCTGCATTTGTGTCTCTGGTGGGAACCATAGGGGAAGTGGTAGCTCAGTAGGTAAGGCTCTGGGTTACTGCTTGGAAGGTCAGGGGGTTCAAGCCCTGGTATCACCAAGCTGCCACTCTTGGGCCCCTGAGCAAGGCCCTTAACCCTGTCTGCACCAGGGGTGCAGTATCATGGCAGATCCTGTGCTTTGACCCAAACTTCCCATCGCTGGGATTTGCAAAGAAGGAATTTCATTGTGTTGTAAAGTACATGTGACAAGTATAAATCACCTTTCTTTCTTTTTTTATATGAGTGCAGAAATAATTTAGGTGAGCATGACTCTCATACTGATTTTGTAGGCCACAAGGTATTCCAAAGCTTGGCGTTCATATCTGATTCTAGCATCTTCAGATCAAATCCTTCTGAAATATCTAGTATGTGCAAGTCATGAGATGATTTGTATATCAATTAAACTTGATGTAAAATCTTGAAGATATTTATAAACCTTGATCCTAATGCTGGATGACTTCATTAATAACTATTAAGGAACTTAAAAAACTTTTAAAACCCCACAGATGGTGGTCTGCTTTAATACCTTGCCGATGGTATGTTTCAGAAAAGGAGCTGCTCCCTGGATTTATTCAGAACAAGAAGTTGTGCCGAGATCTGCGCAAACATTCAGCCGAGTGCTGGCAGCTCCAGGGCAAGTGCCAATCCTGCCAGAGACCTCTATTTTCTGGTAATGGCAACCCGAGAATGGTCAGAGTATATATATATAAATCACAAGTGATACAAGTTATGCATTATTATGTAGTAATCTGAAAATCTTGTTTTTTTTTTTTATATGGTTTCTCTTTGGTTAATCTCTTTCTTCAGAGTGTCCAAGCATGCAGGAGTTGCACATTGAGCTAAATGAAGTATCTGAGCTTCTGGAAATTGCTAAGGAGCAGTATGAAGAGGTTCTAGGTCTTGTGCAGCGTCACACCGTTGACACCATCAGCTGGATGAACAACATGGCCGCCCAGTTTGGCTGGGTGGCAGATCTTGGGGATGGTGATGTCATGAACGAGAACGTCTTTAGCATCACAACGGTGAGAGGAAAAATATAGCGAAAATAATGCAGTCCAATGATAACATACCAGTGTTGTGACTTGTATGAATTCAATGTCAGGTGGAGAATGAGGAGGCGGTTAATGTTCCAGGGGAAGGATTAAACCTTCCAGCAGGTGACACTAAGGTTGAGGTGAACATCCTGAATGCTCCTCCTCTTACACTCAATGTTCCAGGCAGCCTGCAGCCACAAGACCCTGCTTTCATCCAATACATAGTCAACAAGGCTTTGGATTTCTACAAACAAAAGAGCAGGTAATACAGAGCTGCAAACGATATAAGATTCCATAATTCCCGCCGTCGAGGGCCAGATTTCAGCACAGTTTGGTGATTTCTTTGCCCAAACCCCTCGCAGCAATTAATTACAAGAAATTACTCAGTGTATTCAAGCAGAGAAATGTCCTAATTGGACTCCAGGCTTCCAGAACCCAGTACTGATATATCACACACGTTTTTGTGCAATTACAATGTATGTATATTTTATAACACTGTGGTTTTTATAGTTGCAAACACTAACTTATCCTTAACGTGATTTGAGAAATAATAGCAAAGCAAAGTATTAGGAACTGGGTCCTGTAGCTCGACTGCTTGAATTGACATTTAGTTCCACACCATGGCATTTACGCTACAGTTTTTAAGATTAAAATAAATAAAATGTATATATGTATACCGTGCAACCTCGATACTTTTAACGTTCTATGACCCATCGCGAGTAACAAAAAAAGGCGAGGTTTTGACTCTCCTTTTGATGGTTCCTTTTTCAAGGGGAATTGTACGTGTGCTGTTCTGTACACTCAACAAAAAAGAACATAAATGTTTTATTTACTATTTTAAATGAATAATACAATAATATGAATAGTTTTTTTTTTTTTTTTACAATTTTTATGTAATTTATCAGTACAAACTCGCGAACTATTCGATTTTTCGCTACTCTTAGTCCAGTTCCCAATGAAAAGTCACAAACTATCGAGGTCGCGAGTGTCAAGGTGTCGAGGTTCCACTGTATATGTTTTTCGAGCTTCTAAGTAGTTGTATAGACTGGATGTTGGATGGCAATTTTGACACTGTCCCATTTCTTGTCCCATTTTAGGCTGGAAGATGCTTAAGACTTTCTGGAGAAGGAGCTGTATCCTTTACATTTAGATACATACATGTAGTTGTAGAAATTTAGCATCTGTTAGCATGGCGTATCCTTTTATTTCCATTATGTTTCAACATAAGAATTACACAAATACAGCCCAGGAGGCCAGAACCATATGATAACAGTTGTATTGTAATTCAGAATCCAAGTCCTAAATGAAAAACAACTTGCTGTAATTTATTGATAAGTTCAAAACTCAAACAGTGACCAAATGTGCTAATGGCATGTAGTTCTTCATTACCAGTTTTAGTTGCAGGTTGTAACTTTACATATATGTGGAAAAGTTCAATGAGTTTAATATTTGAATACAAGTATGGAATGGTAATATAAACTTTAGTTTGGAATTCGTTGCTATCTGGTTATCTATGTTGTAGGTGATAATTGTAAACGAATGTCATAATTGAACATGTTGTTGTTGTGGGTTGTTGTTGACCTAGTTGTCGGATATTGGCCTAAAAAAAACTAATCTCATCCAGGCCACTTGACACTGGATTAAGTGTAACGTTGCATGTTAATTAAAATGAGTTTGATCAAGACCCCCTCGATCTAAAGTGTATAACATCATGATATGTTTATTCTAATAATGCTTAAACATTCAGCATTATAAACTTCTAGGGCTTTGTGTGTTTTTATTTTACTTTGTACTGTACATGTAGTAGATCGGTGTGATGCAATAAACCTGATTGAGCTCTCAAATAAACGAGGCTTTACCTGAAAAATGCTCAAATTATTACTTTTCTATGCCAAACCCTTTTTTTTCCTATGAAGGGCAAAATAAAATCTAACTTGATCGAGGGTTGTGAGCCCAAAGTAAACGTTTCTTTATACAAGTTTGAATGATAATAAATTGACAGTTTCCACAGTTTCCCTTATTTATGATTTCAAAATATTTAGCTAGAAAACACTTTGTAATCTGCGTGACAATTATTTGTAAACTTTTCTAGTTTAATAAAACTTAAAGTACACTGGAAGAAATCACATTGAAACAATCCATTTTAGAGTATAATAGATTTCAATGCATGATTCATCTATACAAGCTATTAGCAATGCAGAAAGAAAAAAATGTAGTCAGTACTTTAACTTTTACCAGAGTCTTTTAAAACATATACATTTGTACTTCTATGTGAGTAAAGGATGTGTGTACTTTTGCCATCTCTTGCAATAGCACCTCTGTGGGATATATGTAAGGTAGGATTTATGGCGGGTTTATGCATTTGCACTGTTTGAACACTAGAGGTCACTTTGTGCCCAACCTATACCGTTCAAATATACGCTAGAGAGCAGACTGGTCCTATGTCACGTGATCAAGCTCTTTTAAAGAAAGCCTGTGCCATTACAAAGAATCATCATTACTTGTGTGAAAACCAATAACCCCATAGTTCCTGATTGCAATGACTGATATGTATTATAGGTTATTTGGTTATACAACCACACAGGAACAGTTAAACATCTCTCTAGGCTTTACACCTCACCAGTCTCTCGTCTCTGGGGTACCTGAAGTATACTCTACAAAATCAGGGCATTTTGGCCAACTTTGGAGCTGTAGTTACAGTTGCATTGATACCAGAGGTCTGGCTACAGAGCTCATTATGTTTCACTCATTTTCACCCCTATAAGCAATGCAGAGGTAAGCTTGTAATATTAGCGGCCTCTAATGAGAAATGATGATCCTTATTTTTTGAAGTTTTACTTTGAGAGTTTTTTTTTAGGAATTACTGACAATGTTATGGGATTATGTAGGTAACACTCAGTTCATTCATTCAGAGACATTCTTGATCACCTGATCATCATCATCTTTGCTCTGCTTGTGTTCTATATGGTGGATGTTCAGCCTGGATACATTCATTAGATAACAAAATTTGAAATTCTTTTGTATTAATATATTAATATGATGTGAGGTCCAGTTACCAGCATGACACTAAAACAGGTAGTAGTAATAACTACTTTTTACTTAACATGTCAGAGCCTGAACTTCTTTACTTTATCTTGAGGGAAAAAAATGTAGTCAGTACTTCAACTTTTACGAGTCTCATTTTCCCCAAATCAGAAAATTTCATTTGATAGTATTTGCTGGGAGAATTTATAAACGTATTCATTTATTTTGAAGACATGAATAACCTGCTTTTGTCGTTTTGTTTACAGAAGTACAACTCATTTTTTTTTTATGTTAAGCAGACAAAAATGCACAATGTGTTGCACTGTTCACTATACAGATATAAACAGGAGCATTTAATTAAAGATTTTTTAAAATATTCTGATATTTCAAAGAAACCCAAATTAACTCTGTATTGTTACACCCCAGGTACACATTTTCTGCACCTGCCCAAGCTGGTTAGCTACATATCATCTGATAATGAAGGTGTCGGTTGCTAATGTGTTTCAGTCGAGGTATTTACCAAAACATATAAACTTGTAGAAATGATAGCAGCAAAAATTGTAGCACTATAGGCATTCTTTATTTCTTACAATACAATAATGTGCAAAAGAATAACTGCACCGTCCAGTGATTTAAGAAACTGCGAAAAACCATACCCCTGCCCTATTGTAGCAGTCGTTTTGAGTAAATTAACTATTCATTTATTGGTTTATAATGAACAAATGCATCAGCTCTTTCGAAATCTGGAGCCTAATAAATTTAAATCATCAAGGGCTTCATTAGAGCAAACAGAGGCAATGCATGATTGCAGAATACAAGCAGAATTTGTGTCAATCACTTTAAATGAATGTTTCTTTGCAGCATCCACTTTTGAGGGCAATGTGCACAAAGTCAGAGACGAGTCCAAAGCATTACGTACAACTTTATTTTTTTTCCTGTACAAATTATTCAGGTTAGTAATTGGTTGCCACCATGACGGTACACACCACCTCCATTCTCTGCTTTAAACCGTTCAAGCCAAAGCATATTGGTTCTCTTTTGTCAAAAGTCTCTGTGAAAGAACAAAAGAGATCCATCAAACCGGTCCATAGCCCTTTGAAAAACACACAGATTTCTGGGAAAAGGGAGGGGAGGAGGCTTTCGTTCTTATGACAAAACCTCTTGAGACCGAAAAACAAAAGGATAATGGCACAGAAGAACAAAAGGTAAGACCTCTTTACTCGCTCGATGCTAGTGTTCGATTCACATGAAGTGCATTTAAACCTACGTCAAAGAACCACAAAACAACTCCATACAGCATTACTCTGTCAAATCTGTTACTGAGGTAATGGATTGTTAAGATGAGACCAGTTTTATTTGTTGAAAACACACAATTTTTTTTTATTATTATTATTTCATCAAACTGATGGTTTGAAATGAGAAAATCCTACTCCATGTGTTGAAGTAACATTGTAAAAATCTCTGTTCTGTTGTGAAGGCAAGTGCGGCAGCGTCCATAATCTCTTCCATTAGAATTGTAAATATCTGGGGTGGGTGGGCTGGGGGGGGGTTACAGTAAGTGATACAGCAGCCACAAAACATCAGGGACATGACAAACAGATGTGGGGGAGTCAAAAATGTATCTCAACGATACAAATGCAAAAAACTCTGTTCCAATATGAAATGTAGGGCTTTTACTTCTCCGTGAAATGAACTTTGCTGTTGTCACGGCACTAAAAAAACAAACAAAAAAAAAACAAAGATCCTCCTTCAACACATATCAAGCTGAAGAGCTAATTGGGTTTGAAATGGCATTCTGAAGGCTGCTGTAATAATAAAATGCAATAAAAAAAAATAAAATCAGCTGAACTAATCAGATTCCAGACCACCACGAACCACCTGAAAACATCGATGAGTCTCCGAAACGGTACTGAACATCGCTTTTGATGGAGAGCTGTACAGAGGCTTGTCTAACACCTCGCTCAAAAACCTCTCGTAGGTCTTCAACTGAGTTGAGAACGTGAGTGCGCCGCTATTTCCATCCTCGTTAAATTATTCAGAGTCTCATGCCCTGTGAATCCTGAAAGAGACCATCCCTATACGGATACAAATGATTCATCATAGGATAAAAAGGTCTTGATTTGAGGCGAATCAGATTGCGGCATAACACTGCTATAATCGTTCCCATTTTTGTGCAGATTTGAAATTCGGCGCTGCACGGTTTTACTTGCGAGTCACGAAATGATGTCCGTTATATAATCCGTGGTCGGAATACATGTCCATCAAGCTCGGTGTAGTGTCACGGTTCTAAAATGCATACTCTGTTAAAACAATGAAAAGTTTAGTACACATATCATGTGAACAAATGATATGCAGGTTTTCCCAGAACTGGCACTTGGCTGTTGTATTGTATTGGTTAGTGCACTATTGAAATTGTTTGTTTGTTTTTTTTTTTTTTTGGCTGGCTCCAAGAGAATATTACAAATATAAATCATGATGGATCAAGTCATAACAGACTATTAAAAAAAAAAAAAAAAATCGTTCATAAAAATCTTCCCCATTCATTTCCCCCCATCGCTATTTTTTATTTTTTTTTACTTACAAAGTCAATCTCTTTCTTTGCCCATCCATACACTCTACTCATACATTCATAATGGCATATTTAACCCCCCCCCATTCCATTATCTCTCGCCATCTCTCTCTCAGCATCACCAACAGTCTTAAACGATACCATCGGATTTCAACCACAGTTATTGGTCACTTTTTTTTTTTTTTTTTAACAAACTATTGAAATTAATGAGAAAAAAAAGGAAATGAAACGTAAAGTAAAAATCATGATGATGACAACGAAAAAATAAATCAATTCTTGATTTTAAAACGGTCAGAAAAAAAAATGTGTGGAAACTAAAACGAGGAAGAAGAAAAAAAGAAAACAGAAAAAACATTTACGCAATCAGCACTACGGTCCTTTCTCTGTCTGCAGCACATCTCTGGTCCAAACAGACATGCTTGCTTCCCTACCGAACTTCACCTCAGAAATCATCTTGCACATACAACGAAATAAAGAGAGATGTCGGAGGAATGGGAAGTGTGCACGGATGGTTTCGGGGAGGAAGCAGCAAGCTGGTTTGGGACCAGGCAGACGGCTCTACAGGTTGTCTCCCGGCTGGTACTGCGGCTCGGTGGCAGTGAAGTAGTCCTCCAAGAAAGACTGGATGTACTCGAAAGTGGGTCGCTCATCGGGGTCTTTCTTCCAGCACAGACGCATCATCTCATGCAGTGACTCAGGGCAGCCTTGAGGACATGGCATCCGGTATCCCCTCTCTACCTGCTCCAGAACCTCCCTGTTCACCATGCCTATGAGAAGATGAGCACAACAGTGATGAACAGCCATGTCGACACATGTGTCCGGCGCACGATCGATATGCGGTCGGCTCCAGAATAACTGGATCCTTGGTAAAGAGTCTAAAGGGTTTATGTGATTCATGCGCTTGATCTAACCTTTAACTGTAGCGTTTAAGAACAATGTAACAAAGTAACTGTGATCAGAGAAGAGTGCGTCAGATAAGAGTTGGCATTTGTATCGTGAGGAATCCTTTTTAACAGATTTGCATTGGCAAAAAAAAAAGGGCTTATTTAATATGTATTGAGTAAAATGTAAGGATATTGAGGATGTACTACAACTGTAAATAAGATCTGCGGATAATACAGCGAGAACATCGATTTGGAACGCGGGAGCTGTGAGAGAGAGAGAGATACGAGATGCACTGTTTGATCCGCTGTGGTTAATGTACAAGTTTTACCAATAATCTGTGACCACCATTTTATATGTGGATTGATTTCTCAAGCGCGTTCTTTCAGCATCACCTCAGCACTTCGGTAAATTTATGATTTGCTGTCTGTCTGAACCAATGAAATATCTGTACCATATTGAATTGCATAGCATCGTATTGCATCGGGTTGAATCTAATCGAAATCGGATCGGATTGCTTCATATGTATCTTCAAAGGTATCGTATCGTTGACTGTGCAACAGGACGCGAATCGCATCGGCCTCAGTTATTGAGATGCGCATCCCTCTTATTGCCACAAAACTTAGGTCATCCATGACTGCCTGTTTCACAGGTATATAGTTGAACTCACCACCCAATCAACAACATAAATAAGTTATAAAAAATAAAAAAAAAAGATTGACCTTAATAAAGCAGGCAGCAACTATAAAAACTTACACATGCCTGAATATGTCTATATACAAAGTGTGAGCAATAATTAGTAGCTTTAATTGTTTTTTTATTAACATTTCTGGATGAGGACACGAGTGTATTGATCCTTCACAAACAATGAAATCAACTCCTAAAAGAGTTCATGAAGACATGGTTTGTCATGGGTGTTACTAAAAAACCTGAGCGGCCCTGACATCAACCCCAGTGAATACCTTTCGGCGGAACTGCGAAGCAAACTATGAACCAGGCCTATATCCCAGGGAGTCTCAGACCTCAGTGATGCTCTTGAACCTGAATGAGCTGCTCAATGGAAAGCTTTAAAAGAGTACCAACTTACTCTTAAAAGGCCAAGGTTTTGGAATAAGGGGTGCCAATATATCTGGAGCTTACTGTATACTTTGAGCTTACATATTTTAATAGAAGACAGGCCAATCATTACACAGCTGACAACATATTACCAGTAGCCCGTTAGCACCATCTACTTTAATCAATAACTCCTACATAATTTACTCTAAGTGGATGTTTAATAAGCTGATCTCTGCAGCAGGCACACTTCAGTGTGTTTTACATGTGCTGTCTAAGTGCCTGCTCGAAACCACCTAATGAGAGCTTTGCATTAGTTTAAGTGATCATTATGGTTTGTTTCATTCTGCTTCCTGACCGGCACAAGCCTTCATCTCGTGATGAAGGCTGCTGTCTAATATCTGACGCATGCCGCTCTTGATCGCTGATGCGCGGCAGCTAATGTCGAGCTAAACCCGTCACGAGCTGTCTAATGTGGAAGTTTAAATCCTTCACTGTGCATTACTGAGTACATGAATACGCACGGATTCAGGACATGAACAAGGAGTTCATCAATTATGTAGAAGCTCTAATGACGCTCAACTGATGGGAGCAGAAAGAATGTACGGGCGGAAAAAGAAGGGGATTTGTAGTCAAGCCTTGATCCTGTCTGTTTTTCCTGCAAATTCAGAATTTGCACATATGAAAAAAAAACTAATGGAATGAAAGAAAAAAAATTCAGCTATTTTTATTCTTGCCTGATTTACATCATAAAAGTTAATAGCAACGCACTCAGATTTGGGGAGACGCTTGACAGATGCTGAAATAAAAAAAAACAAAAAAAAAAAAACATCCCATCCCAGGACTCATTCACAATATATATTTATAGACTTTATAGTTTAGTTGTGTACAGTAAATGATTTTCTATCGCATCACCTAGAAACGGATGGGTTCGCCAGGGTCATCTCTGGCTTGCTGATTCGGGTTTCGAATATAAATCTACAACAATCTACATAAAAAGTGCTTTTCGAAAAAAATATTAATTGGGATTTCATAGTGGTGCAATAAAAAAAACAAACAAAAAACCATTCTGTTTATTATTATGGAAATTCCACAGTCATCCATAGCAAGAGACCAAGAGGGCAATACTGAGTGATGGCACCACCCTTGCCAGTCGATCACAGAAATATTATCGGTGAAAGCGGTATGTGTTGTGGGATGCAGCATATGCAGCAGTTATCTGTCAGGTATCTGTCGACCGAGCAAATTAAGCAGTAATTGTATTCATTTACACAATCAATCAAACATTGGAAATAAATAGAACCAAAAGAAAGAGAAAGATGAATAACCCAGTTACTGAAGTAGCGAGAAGGATGTGGTGAAAGCAGCGGGAGGGCTTCAGGCCTGGCCAACACAGATGGCAATAAATAAGAACTGGTGCCTAGTCAGCTTTTTATTCTTGTTTTATCCAGATGGCAGCCCATGATCAGTCAGCACACACCCGCCATAATCCAGCAGGTGGCACGCGGGAGCGCAATAAATTTGCAACAGGCCGTACTACTCAGCTCGTGTCCTTGATCAGGTATGACAGACAGCCTTTATTGAGCTGGCTGCTAGCAAAGGTGTTAATTAAAGTTGGGACACATTTCTATAGCAGCTGTGCTGTAGAGCAGGATGAAAAGAATTTAACTAAGCAGCTTAATGTGGTGGAACAAAAGAGCTCTAAATTTGGTCTGGATTCTGTACTGTGAAAAATAAGACAAGAGGCGATGAGGTTGGTTTTATACTTGTATATATGCGAGTGTGTGGTATAGCTCACCTGGGTATGGCACTCTGCCCTTGGTGACAAGCTCGGTCAGCAGGATACCGAAAGACCAGACATCCGATTTGATGGTGAAGCGGCCATAGAGCGCTGCCTCGGGTGCTGTCCATTTAATGGGGAACTTGGCCCCTAGAGGAACACAGAGTTAGTGGTCAGAATGTGTTTGTTTTTTTTGTTTTTTTTCCAACCTTGACTGCATCGAAAAGTGGTCCACGAGACCTCCAAGTATTTGTTAAGGAAGTTTCGAAGCTTATATAGGATTCTTCTACATGCAACAATTTAGTGATAATACAATTTAACCTGTAAAAAAAATATATTATTTCCTAATAAGGTAATGTTACAATATTGTAAAACCATCTAAATGAACGTATTCGCAAAACACAGTCCTTGGTTTAATAATCTTGCCACTTCACCTGTCCAGAGGGAAGCCGCTTGGCTATAATGACTGTTTACTGCGAGTCTGGAGTTCAGAACTGAGCTGCTCTGTAATCAGACAGCACACCTGATCCTCACCAAGTCTGACTGTCTATATCGGATGGATCAGCTTCTATATGCGGTTGCCTAATCCATGGATCCTCAGACTTGCATCCATTGTACAGATTTATTTTATTTTATATCACCTATATATTTATAGGTGTTTCTTTACCTAATAAAATGACTTTAATACATGGTAGATTTCTCTACTTAACTGGCAGCTCAGCGTAATATAAAGAGTAAAAAATAAATAAACACTTTCAAGAGGGAAGTGTCTTGTACTTGTTCATTTTTAAATGAACAAGTACTTCACACTTCAGCCACAGGCAGTCCCTATGATAGCTGTTACTTAACAGGTGCAGCCCAGAATGGAGGAAGGGAAAAAAAAAATTATAGCTTTAATCAGTCTATTAGTTTCTTCCAGCAGGGGGCATTTGGAGACACAGTGAAACAACTTTTCTTCAACTACAGACATCAATTTCTAGTGATACTGAAAGATTATAAAAGCCTGGCTTTCGCTTGCTAATACATCTCTATAAAAACACTAATCAAATAAATATATACATGTATGTAATGTTAGGCTGCCAGAATCTCACATAAACCAGGGTTTGTGCAGGTTTCAATTCAAATTTATGACTTTAAGACCATTAAGAATGAAATTTATGATGACATCAAAAAACCACACACAAATACGTTGTTAGCAACTGGCCTTAATCAGACCCTAAATTAATTTTTTAAGCCAAGTATCGTTAAACTTGCACTTCATCATAGCTGGGGGAAAAAAATCCGTTTGACGACTGTGGTACAATTGAAGAGAGATTTGCGCCAAAAAAACAGAAAGCTGATTGGCTGCTGCGTGTTGGTCTCATTTTGTAGTCGTAAAACATCGTAGAACATTTTTTTTTAGACTTTTTAAGAACACTGTCATTTAACCTGTTAAAAAAAAATAAAATAAAAAAAAAATAATAATAATAATAAAGGATTTTAAGCAACCACACACAGACCTTGTCTTGCAGTGTATTCGTTATCCTCAATCAGCCTGGCCAGGCCAAAATCGGCAATCTTGCAAACCAGGTTTTCTCCCACTAGGATGTTGGCTGCCCGCAGGTCTCTGTGGATGTAATTCATCCTCTCGATGAAGGCCATGCCATCAGCAATCTGTAAAAAAATAAATAAATAAAAATATATTGCACAATAAAGATTCCTTGGAGGAAAAGAGGGAAGCATTAAGGAAAACACCTTTCAGCATTTAGAGTTAAGGACATTAACAAGTTAATTCAATGACCTCTGTTAGGACTATTGTCGAATCCAAAAGTAGTTTAGCTGATTAGGAAACCTTATATAGCGACGCTACTCGCCATGTTAGAGTGAGGGTGAGGAAGAGGAAATGTTTGCCTGTCGGTGATGCATTGGAAATTTGGCGCTCATTTAAAGAGCTGTCCAAACGATTTTTGTTTATCCAGCGAAAGCTCCTTTCCGTGGCAGAGACAAGATACGGCGCTGGAAGGCTTAATTAAGCCAGTGTGGTGGTGGCAGCAGCTTGAAGAGCAGTGAGAAATAGACAGAGAAGGGAGAAGAGGATGGAGGGGAATATGCTGGTTTAAGACTAAAGTGCAAATCTGTGCTGGCACATTAGAGCGAAGTGGTCCCTCAGGAGAGGAGGTTAAGTGTTCCGAGCGTTAAGTGGAAATGAGGATGAAGGCATGGGCAGGACCTGAAGATGGCGAAATGCCACGCCGCATTAAACAGTTGTGACAGGCAGACAGGGAAAAGAAACTTCTGCCAGACATTCCTCAGAGCTAAACTAGACAGCTGACTATTGACATGAGCAGCAGTAAACAGCTGGCTCTATATACGACATGACAGGTCTGAAAAATCTAAACGAATAGAGCAAAGGAACTAAAGGCAAGAGCAACTGTGCGAGTGATCTACTCTTACCTGTGCTGCCATGTCCACTAGCTGGGGAAGTTTGAGATATTTGCCATCGCCTTCCTTCAGGAAATCCAGCAAACTCCCTGGAAGAGAAACACATCTATTGCATCACTGGTTTACATATTTGCAAAATTTATATGTTACAAACCCAAATGATAGTCGTGTGAAAATGCAAGCACACCCTCTTAGAATTCTATGCATTTAGGGTGCATTTGCATCAGGACATAATAAAAAAAATCATCTGGTCCTTATCCCATCTTAAAATGAGGTAAATACAACCTCAGATGAGCAGCACAAGACATGGTACATAGCACACCTATACTGTTTCTATAAAAATGTATAGGCTAAGTAGCAGGTATGTGCTGCTAATCAAATGCCCTTGATTGAATAGTCATTAGCAAGTGTGACCAGATCTATAAAAGCCCACGTTCTAGTAGTCTGCTGGTCTAGAGCATTCAGGTGTGTGTTAACAATAATGCCAAGGAAGAAAGAGATCAATGATCTAAGGTCAATCAATCTGGGAAGGGTTATAAGGGCATTTTTAAACAATTTTAAGTCTATCATTCTACATTCCCACCAGTGGGCGTACGAGCAAATGCACCCTAAGGTCAGATCATGCAACGCTCAGTGATACGGCTCAGATTCCTTATGTCTCAGTTAGCATGTTAAATGTAAAGTTCATTGACGGTACAATTAGAAAAAGACTGAACAATTATTTTTGGTTTGCGAAGTTGCACCTGAACAAACAACAAGACTTTTAGAACAATGTTCTTTGGACAAGATGACTGACCATAATATGCACAGTAGCACATTAGGTGAATACCAAACACAGTATATCGGAACAAACACCTCAAACCACAGTGGTGGAGGGGTGATTTGGGCTTGGTTTGCAGCCAAAGGACCTGGGCACCTCTGTATACCAAAGTATTCTAGCGTCAAATGTGAGGCCGTCTATCCGACAGCTAAAGCTTTGCTGAAATCGGGCCCAGTCAAAGTCAAGACAATAAACTGATTGAAATACTGTGGCAGGCCCTTAAGAGAGCTGTGCGTAAACAATAAACTGATGCAACTTTGTAGAGTGAGCCAAAATTCCTGGGTATGTCCTGATATGTAAAACCACTGGATTCAAAGATGATGTACTTTTTGTTTTTTCGCATGATGCTCAAATGACTTCCCAGACTTCCCCAACTTACATATCTCTTACGAACAATTAGCCCTTATATACTGTTGGACAAAAATGGGGAAGAAAGTCCGTACAGCCATCCAGTCATATACGACCTCTTATTAAATGTGTGAAGACATTAAAAAGAGAAATAATTCTTGCAGAAATGTACTTTATAACAACCGTTTTAAACAGATTTGTGAAGTGAACCAGTCACACATTTCAGTTGCTACTCTTTCAAATCAGAACAGCGTGACGGTCAATGCGCACTTGCCAGCGATCGCCTTCAGAAAACACACTTGTTTTATTGCTAGAGTGACTGCAGAATTAAGGACATAATAATGGTTACCTATTCACTCACCCACACAGAGAGCGATATTTATTATGCAGTGCGCAGACTGCCGTTTAATGATCCCTGCCAAAGTCTAGACGGCTACACCTGCGCATTAAAATTCACATACGGTATTAATACTAATTATAGTGCCCGTTCCTGCGTATATTACCTTTGCCCATGTACTCGGTCACTATGTAAATGGGTTCCTCAGACACGACGGCATACAGAGGCACAAGCTTGTCATGCCTGAGCTTCTTCATGATCTGTGCTTCCTGAAGGAAGGCCTCTGGGGACATGGTGCCAGGTTTCAGCGTCTTAATCGCCACCTTAGTAGTACCATTCCAAGTGCCTAAACCAGGGAAAGAGAGAAAGAGAGAGAGAACATTGGTAGTCTTATTGGAATGCCTCATGGCTTTGAAATATAATTTATCAAATCAATCCAGTTGTGTATAACTTTCATACATCAGCTCACTCTGTTGCATTATATTCCTTATATATTAAAGTCACAATGTGTCTACATGAAAACTCATGTTTCCAATTAAAATGCAACATATAAACCCAGTGATCACAACCTTTTGAATGATCTGTTCAACGTGCCAGGACCACAAAGGTGGGGGTGGAAAATTCCCCTATAACAACAGATACGTTACGATGAGCACAAACTTCCTCTGAATCTCTTAGGCATGTTTGAACCTGACCAAAAATTCTTCTTAAGAATTCCTGGGATTGCATAATCTTCATGTGCTATGCCAGGACTTGCTGCAGCGTAGACTCCGAGAGTGGCGATGAAAGAGGTACGGGTGTTTACTATATCACAATCCTCAGCCATGCTGCGCCTCAAACGGTTTATTAAAAACAGTGTTAAGCTCGGGATGTGTAGTTTAAATGGACGGAGAGTGAGGCTGTAATGTTTGTGTGAATTATCGAGGGCTATTTGAAGTAGACCAGGGGAGTCCAAAGTCCAGTTCTAGGGCCAAATGCAACCCATTGACATGTTAAGTGGCCAACACTTTCTCTTTTAGCTTGTATCATAATTGGCCTATTGGTTAACGGTGAACGTTTCCCCTCACATTGTGTTAATAAATTTGGCTAAACCGCAAAAGGCTTTCTTTTCTCTCCAACTGCACATGCACATTCATTTACAGAACAACGGTGAGATGGGGGAATTCCAAAAGAGCTATAAAAAAACAAACAAAAAAAAAACTTCTTGCCCACAGACCACAGAAATTCTAATGAGGTCTTACTGATTGTCTTAGAAAAATGTTTGTGAACCCCTAAAGTACAGAAGTCTGACATTCTCAAATATATTAGTGGTAAAATGGACCATAGCACTTTTATAATCTACTCCCCATTATGCCACAATGTAAATCCTCCCAACATCTCGCATTACAAAGCCATTCAAACATGCAGTTATTCTATGCTGGGTGCAAAAAAGTACAATAGAAGGTTATTTCAATATTAATGAGAATTGACAGCAGTTCCAAATGCATGAAGGAATGAAAAGAACAATGAGCACTATGAATATTCATGAGATCAGCCCTCCTTGGCCCTTCGTTGACGTCCTACAGCAATAGGATGGGCAAAACTTTTTGTTCTAGAACATGAATGGGGATTGTAAAAGCAGGACGACTCATTATGCGCTCAAAAGCACAACTGTTTAAATCCTGATCACTAGGAAAGACTGCAAAGAACCCAGGCGTTAACTCTTACCCATCCAGACCTCTCCGAAGCAACCTTGGCCCAGTTTGAGTTCCAGGCGAAGTGATTCACGCGGGATCTCCCAAGCATCTTTAGCCAGGCCCTGAGTTTGGGGCTTCACGGTCGGACAGACTGTAGTGAGCCTGTAACAGAGTCCATCTGAATGCTCTAAACACAAAAATCGAATGGAGAGTTAGGATAAAGTAAGTAGAAAGTGTCGGTACTCAGATGGCTAAAATAAGTGGAATTTATACTATGTGCCTTGTGCAAAGTTTCACTATTCAATATTTTAAATGAGAGGGAAGTTTTAACTAGTGATGCACCGATCATGATTTCTCATGGCCGATTCCGATACCGTTTTTTTGTCCGATTCCGAAAAAGTTTTATTTGTTTATTATTTTTTTTAAATCAAGCAACAAACAAGAAAGAATGTCCGTTTCGTTTCTCATGCAACACGTGAGAAGCTCAGTTGAACAAACGTTCATTGTCTACACTTGTGCGCGGCTGCCCGAATCGTTTCCGAATTTTCTTCCGATATCCCATCGTGCACCGCCAACAGTGAGCTCGCTCTGCGTGGGATGAACTTTGACATGTCTGATCAAGTTTGTTGTGCCTTAACGTCTTCGCTGTCGTCTAACTTGTCCTTCGCAGACGTTGCAGTTTGCATTCTTCACGTCCTGCGCACAGATTAGGAAATACTTCCACACAAACGACATTGCTGCACTTCCGAAAAAAATCGGTGACAAAAAGTAAGAAAAAAATAAAACAGCCGGTTGACGATTTATAACGCATTATAAGCAAAAAACGGCCGGTTCCAATTTATGGCCGGTCAACCGGCGCATCCCTAGTTTTACCCCCCTCGTCCACTACAGAGTAAAGATAATCTGTTACATATAATATACACAAAGTATAAATATACTAGTTTTAGTTTTTATGTTTAATATACTGCTGATTTCCCATGCCTGTGTAATGTTTGACCAGTTTCTGCAGTGTCTCAAACTGGGCTCTTGTAGTGATGTAGTAGCCGCCGTTATCAAGCTTGCGGATTTTGTAGTGCTTCACATTGTCGCCCTTCATGTCATCCCAGTCACGTATGGAAAGAGAGTAGGCTCCTGACAGGAAGAGAGAATTCACATGCATTTGTTCCACGCAAAACATCTTTGCACCACGCCTCATGCTAACACCACTCCGCCGTATACATATACACAGTCATGTATCGAAGTCAAAAATCACCACAGGCGGAGACTCACCTTTCGTTGTCTCGCTCTCCCTGACCAAGAACGTTCCTCGCTGGTTTCCAGGAACCAGTAAGAGTCGCTCAGCATCTTTGCGTCCCATTTTCCCAAAGTACCATCTGTTTAAAAAAAAATAATAACAAAAAAAAAATAAATAAAAAAGAAGAAAAGAACCTACTATTACAGACTGACTGCAGTGTAGAAATTTGGGGAGCTTATAGAACAGTGCATGTCCCATGTTCTTTTTAGATAGAAGGTGCGGTCTCTAGGCTTCCTCTCTTCCAAACCAACCATATACGTTCAGTTTTATTCTAATTGTACCGTAACATTAAACATGCGGATATTGAACTTGCGAATGTTTCTCACTGTAGAATGCTGTATTTTAGATCGTTGGAAAATGGCCTTATAACCCTTCCCAGATTGATTTATTTTTCCTTAACACAGCATTCAAGCACACCTAAATGATCCAGACCAGCAAACTGCTAAAACCTGGGCTTTTATAGAGCTGGCTACACTGGCTAATGAACATTTAATTAAGGGCATTTGATTAGCAGCACATGACTGTACGTAGCCTATTAAACTCTATTGAACAGTATAGGTGTACTAAGTATTCACACTTGGATTTTCCATTTTTTTTTAAATAAATAATGAGTGCGTCGTTTGTCAAGTGTCAAGTCATCTGAGGTTGTATTATCCTCATTTTTGTCCAACACAGTTTTAGAGGGATAGTATACTTAATCGTTGTGACCTAATAAACCAGCATCAGAAAAGTACTTTACAGAAAAAGCACTTTCGTAAGTCATGCTTCCAGATGCTGCAAATGTAAACGAGATCAAAGTTACACCTGGTAAAACTGCAAAAAAAAAAAAAAAAAAAAAAAAAGTATGAAATTACAAGCAGTGGTCGTGATTTATCACCAGGTTTTATCCTACAGCTTTAATCATTCAAACTACTATTAGGATGCCTTGTGGTCGTACAGAAGTATGGACATAGTATGGATAAATACAAATTAAAAATCACAATTGCCATGAAATCTGTTCGTTTTGATTATTCCCCCTCCAAAGAGATAGGCTTGAGGGTGCGATTATCTAACATGACCGCCATGGGCTCAAAATGAGTTGCACAAATAACCACTTTTAGAAATAAGAAAACTGAAGTTGCCCCTGGATTCGCTTATTACTCAGAGTTCGCCAGTGTTATGCTTTACTGTGCTTAGAAAAAGCTAAAGCGTCCATGATTTCTCTCCTACACTTTTTGCCATTTAGTGGGAGGACAGCACAGTGACAGTGAATTAATGCATCCAGTGGAAAAGCTTAATGTGAGAGAGGAAGCCCTTTTGTTATCTAGTCATATAGGGTCTTGCAAAAGCCTGGTTTTAATAAACTGCTGTGTGAGGCCGATCACACACTTAATTACAGCGAGGGTAAAAGAGGCAGCTGAGGACATGAGAGCAGAAGGAGAGGAGTATCTTACTCTTCAGCCTGGATGGAGTCAGCGGGGGCCACATAATTGCTGGGAATGTAGCCCTTCTTGCCTGTGTTGATGGAACGAGCTTCCCACCAGTCTCCCTCTCTGTGAAAGTAAGCCAGCACATAAACAGCGTTAATATACATACCCAGACAGCCCTGCAATGTTAACAAGGTCTGCCTGGGCAGGATATCAGCATTAATAAATTATTAAAAAATAAAAAAATAAAAAAAAATCAAATGCTGTAAACTGGGTATTCAAGGCATTTAAATAAAACACCATGACCAGTAGTGGACTGGACAGATAGCTGAACAGATGGCCCATTAAAGACAAGCACTCACCCAGATATTCCTTTATAGCAGACAATGACAGATTAAAAAAAAAACATCCAAAATCCTGTTAAATTCAGTTTGGGCTACAGGATCATCTTTCAGACCAAAGCAAAAAAACAAAAAACAAAAACAAAAAAACAAAAAAAAAAAAAAAAAAAAAAAAAAAAAAATCAATCAATGAAGCCCAAGTGACAGATAGGAGAGCAATGCACTCACGTGTTGTTGATGATCTGAAATCGATCGCCTTTTTTAAATGAGAGGTCATCAGATGTCCTGGCTTCATAGTCATATAAGGCCACAAAAAATGTCACACCACCTAAAATAAAAAAAAAAAATCATCTAAATGCATACAAGTGAATATTACATAGGCAGGAAAAATCTCAGAATTAAAACGGCAAGGTTCAAATCTTTAACATACAGTTGAGTTAAGGATTACACATGAAATTGCTCAGTGAAATCAGCTACAGGTATTCCCAGAGTTACGAAGGTTCCTCTTAAAACTTTTCTTCGACCTTACGATGACTACAGCGATACCACAACAACAAAAAAAAAAAAAACGTAATTTTCATTTGATACTTTGGGGCGCTTACTCTCGCCTGTGGAGTTCAGTTGTCTTTTCTGTATTTTTGGTGTTTCAAAGCCCAATTTTAGTTCTTGTCCGTCTCCTTTTTATTGGCGATGACGGACACTAAAACGTAGCCTGCCGGGCTTCACGCTAGACTTGCGAACCGGTGCTCATGCCCTCACAGACGCTCCTGCACTTGCCCGTTGCCACGTACATATATACTGTAAAGTTTATACATTACGGTACTGTAAATTACTGTTAGTAGACTTTCCTTGTCTCCAATTACATAAACAGATGTACGAGAAAAAAAAAACAAATGGGTGAAACCCAATAGGCCAAACTGCATCAGAGTGAATGAACCCCGTCCATTCAGAACTACAGAACCAGACCTCTGCTCTTTGCTCAGTGGTCCCAATGATTGTTGTTTCTCGGGTCAGATAAGGACAGCAGACACACAATCTACTATATACATAATTCTGTATATAGTAGTGTGGAAGGTAACCAAATATGAATACACTTTCCCAAAATTATGACTAGAAAAAGTATGACTAGAAGGTGTTCATGAGAAGCAGAAAAAAAATATATATATATTGTTGGGAAAATATAAAAACATTGTGATGGATCCATTTCGCAAATTCATTCATATTTAGTAACTGCCTGCTTGAAGTCATGCTGAATCTTGTTCTTACATTACAACCTCATTTATCACATCTCATCTCTGTTGTGTTTAATGTTTACTCTTGCTGATTCACAGTCCATGCACCTTGGTCCAACGTGGTTTCGTTCCATTGTATACTGTGTGTGTGTGTACACAGGAATTTCCCCACTGTGGGACAAATAAAGGTATATCTTATCTTAAGAATGTCAATAAAGCTTGAGTTGAGGTTGAATCAGGCTGCTAGTTTCTTTCTTTCTTGGGAAATAAAACCAATTAAGTTCATTAGAACAAGTCAGAGGCAGGAACTAACGTAATAGTTGAGACCAATTATGAAAGCGATGTAGGCACAAACCGTTTCCAGTTTTCTGGATTATAAATGGTGAGTTAATATTGAGCTCCAATCGCAAAATGCACATAATTAAAGAAAAAGAAAAAACATCCACTTTAGGATTAGATACAAATACAGATACTTACATGTGAAACACCAACACAGGCATAGCAGCATTGCTTTGCACTCCTGATATTAACCTACATTACATGGTGTGTGCAGTCATTGGAAATATCAGCCCATTAAGCTTTTACCATTTTACAGGGCAGGTGATCAAACCATAGCCATGCAAAGTTTTGAATCAAATTTTCTTTCAGCACTTTTATTTATGTTTTCACTGACTGACATAGAAAGACGGTCCTCTGTGTCTCTGACGTTCTCCCTCTCTCCAACGCTGGCACAATCATTTCGGCATGTTTTTTTCTGATGCGGGAAGTCGAGTTTTGCTTGAACTGATATTTTGGCGCTTTAACGCAAGCGTAGGCGTCGCACGCGTCTCGGTTTATTACGTCAAAAAAATTGCGATATGCCGTTCCTCACAGAACACGCACGTGAAAAGTCAAACGAAGATTTTTTGGTCGTAGTCTGGAGCCCCGTTTTAGCATAAATAACAGCTCCACAAAAACACCATGACCATTCCCTCTGTTGAAAAACCTGAGAAACATTTGGTCCATAGAGAAAATCTACAACTATATCAAAAGACATAGTGAGACCCCCTCTCCCCCCCTGTGGAGAATTTCAGCCTTAAAAACTGTAAATGGCACAACTAATCTGGGACTCTGCCTCGTCCTGCCTTGTTCTAGGCCACAAAATGGGCGATTTCGCTCAAATCCGATGAATGCGATCTATGAGAAGTTTGTAGATGTCAGACAAAGATTTAGTCATCAGCGGTTTCGTTTTGAGCGCCGACATGACATGGCAACAAATATTTCACTGAAAAGTGCTGAAAAGAGACGAGCGGAATCAATAGGGCTATTCAGAGTCGCGCCTGAGGAAATAAAGAGATACTCACGGAGAACAAAAACACATTAGCATCGCTCTTCTATTCCACGCATACGACTGTAACCGAGCGTGACATATTATTACAGGATTTGCGTCAGCCGAGAGCTTTGCGAAAAATCTTGGTCTCTGTAATATATACTTTTAAAATGCTGCTGCAACAGTAATAAAGTCCTACTTTTTGGAAAATCGCTAGGAAATGAACAAGTATAAAGAACGTGTAAAGTGGATAGAAATGGGTTTGTCTCCTGTGTGTACACTTGACACTACCAACGGCATTAACAACTTTAAGGAATCAGGATTATTCACTCACTAGGCGTGTTTTCCTGCCTATTATCCAACATTCCTGTCCTTTATTGTGCCACAATAAATGTGCGATTCTCATTCTCTTTCACAAAATCAGCCGTCCTACTCGCTTCCTAGAATTTTAACTAAGTCCCAGTGTAGTGCCATATAAAGCACAGACACAATGACACGCAACCCGGCCACTACTCGGTCTTTAAACTGGCAGCTGTTCTACACTGCGAGTTCACGGGACACACGACATGACATGACCAAAATCCTTCGAAGACCCATCCTTTATTTTAATTCTTATTCTAAAAGTCAGCAAATAAAGATGTTGAATTGATAACGTTTTCTCATGCGATCGGATATTTATTGCGGAAGATCCAGATCGACACCCACCTGTGACGCCACCAGGAAAAGGGTTGCTCACGGCCACTGTGGAGAATGAAGAAGCAGCTCCTCCGAAGGGTGTGATGGTGGATGAGGAGCCACCAAATGGAGTGATGGTAGAGGCATGGCTGTTGTAGCTGCTGTTGGGACCTTTGAGGGCAGGTGATTGGCCCATCTGGGTGGGGTCTGGCCCGTAGTGGCCCATGTGGGAGGGAACAGGGGTAGGGTTAGGAGCATCTGGTCGGTACTTCAGCGATGGTCCTTTGTCTTCTTTACTCTTGACACAGCCCATTATGAAGCCTGTAGAGGGATAGTGAGAGGTTAAAGTACCAGGTCAAATCTGACTCATGTCCCCTGCTCTTTCAGAGTCTCATTTAACACCCAATACCTAAAAACACTTATGGGCTTGTTTCTTTTTTTTCTTTTTCGGTTCTCTTACTGGTTGCCGTCAGAGGAACATAAAGTCACAGTTTAACAGCCGGTCCATCAATTAAACTCTGACCCCTGTTCATGCTGACATCATGGTATGTAATGATTCTAGTGATAAGATCCCAATTTATTGGGAGACACACCGGTAATCAGATATAATTCACTCATAGATTATTCCTCTAAACCAGGGGTCACCAACCTTTTTGAAACTGAGAGCTACTTCTTGGGTACCGATTAATGTGAAGGGCTACCAGTTTGATACACACTTCTGAAATGACAAATTTGCTGAATTTACATTTAATTATATGTTGTTATTATTAATAATTAATGATATTCATCTATGTAAAGACACATACTGTTCATAATTTTTCACAATAATTATCAACAATGATTTAAAAAGGTAGGAAACAAATAATATGCAAAACTTTTTCTATAAATTGCTGCAAGTATTTATATTTTCAAATGATCACTTTTACAACATTCTTGATCATTCATAATCTAATATGAAACTTTAAGATTATTTTTTTAATAGTCATTTTCAAATTCACACCGATGCAAGTGTGATTAATAAAAAAACAATAGCAACAAATAAAATTTGATGCAGCTCACTGGTAAGTGGCGCTATGGTGAGCTATTTTTTAGAAAAGGCCCACGGGCGACTCATGTGGTCCTTTCAGGGGGCACCATGTTGGTGACCCGTGATCTAAGGCCATGTCCACAATGTTTTTTTTATTTGAGAAAACACATTTTTCTCTCTGTTTTGACCTTCCGTCCACATTAAGATGCCATTTCTAGTCATTAAATGCGCAGCTTTTGAAAAACTCTCTCCAAAGTGGACAAAACGCTTTTGAAAACAGCGCATTTTTTAAGTCACGTGATGGTGCACGGGAAGTAAAAAAAAAAGAACGCCCGGCGGAAATGCAGCAAATTGAAGAGTCTTCCATTTTACTCATGCGCAGTACAGGGACTTAAGCGTTTTTAGACGTTTCAGTTTGGATGAGCATTTTTTGGGAAATGAATGAAAACAAAATTTTGCAATGGTTCTCTTTACCCTATTCTATAGCATGGTTTTGGAGGTGAATAAGAAGAGGAGGAGAGTGAGGACTGAAAGAAGAATAAGATGGTGGAAACTGAAGGAGGAAGACTGTAGTGAGAGATTCAGGGAAGAGGTCAGACAGGGGCTCGGTGGTGCTAAATAGGTGCTGGATGATTGGGAAACTACTGCAGAAGTGATAAGGAAAACAGCTAGAAAGGTACTTTGTGTGACATCTGGAAATAGAAAAGACGACAAAGAGATGTGGTGGTGAAATGAGGAAGTGCAGGAGAGCATAAGGAGAAAAAGGTTGGAGAAACAGGATTGGGTTTGGCAGAGAGATGAGAAAAGTAGGCAAGAGTACAAGGAGATGCGGCAGCAGGAAAAAGGGAAAGCAAAGGAAAAGGCATATGAGGAGCTGTATGAGAAGTTGGACACTAAGGAAGGAGAAAAGGATATATACTGATTGGCCAGGCAGAGAAACCAAGCTTGGAAGGATGTGCTGGAGATGGAGGAAGTATTTTGAGCAGCTGATGAATGAGGAAAATGAGAGAGAGAAGGTTGGATGATTTGGAGATGGTGAAGCAGGAAGTGGATAGCATTAGTAAGGAGGAAGTGAGAGCAGCGATTAAGAGGATTAGGAGTGGAAAGCCGGTTGGAACAGATGACATACTGGTAGAAGCATGGAGATGTTTAGGAGAGATGCAGTGGAGTTTTTAAACCAGGTTGTTCAACAAGATTCTGGAAGGTGAGAGGATGCCTGAGGAAAGGAGAAGGAGTGTGCTGGTACCGATCTTTAAGAATGAAGGAGATGTGCAGACCTGCAGTAACTACAGGGGAATTAAGTTGTTCAGCCACACCATGAAGTTATGGGAAAGAGTAGTGGAAGCCAGGCTGAGAGAAGAGGTGACCATCTGTGAGCAACAGTTTGCCGAGGAAGAGCACCACAGACACATTATTTGCTTGCTTGCATGTAGGATGTTTTGGGGACAAAGTGAGAGAGGCCCGATTGAGATGGGTTGGACATGTGCAGAGGAGGGACATGGGGTATATCGGTTGAAGAATGCTGAAAATGGAGCCACCAGGAAGGAGGAAGAGAGAAAGACCAAAAAGGAGGTTTATGGGTGTGGTGAGGGAGGACATGCAGGTGGTTGGTTTGAAAGAGGCAAATGTAGAGAACAGAGTAGTATGGAGACAGATGATTCGCTGTGGCGACCCCTAAGGGGAGCAGCCGAAAGAAGGAGTTGTTCAAAACGATTCAAGCTGGTGTTGGCCAGTGATGACCTTGCACGGTTAGATATGGTGGAGCAACAGTCACCATTCTAAATAACATCCTCCCCCGATTGAAGAAATTAACAACTTCTGGTGAACTCCTGTTTGAAGTAATGGTATAAATGATGAATAGTGAAATCACTAGTATTAATTACACCCACATCACAGCAGTGTGAATTGATGATTAAAAGAAGCTGGTGATATTTTGGTGCTGAAAGCAGACATGTTGGTGTGCAAGTGTGATTTCCCCATGTCTAAAAAGCCACTTGTTTTTGGCAGCTGATGTACATTAATACGGAAATATATAATGGATGACAAAGCATATACCTAGTGGAAATATCGCCGAGGCTGAACAATGTACTGCTAGAAGCGCTTTAATAAAAACGAGTGCGTGTTTCAAGCCTAAAAACAGCAATACACATGTGACTGACACGATCACGGCTTTTGGAGACATCTGACTGCCCAATTCAAAAGGGAAAAAAATTAATAAAATCAATGGAATCACTGTACTTGGTGACAATCCCACCATTTGTTACCAAGAACAGAACCTCTGGAACACTAGAATATAAATGAAAGGAGTTATGCAATCCAGATAACACCCATGCTGCTGCTTAGAGATTAGAATCAGACTGCCTGGGTGTTTAAAAAAAAAAATAAATAAATAAAAATTAATTGCTAACGTGCAACCTAGTGCAAACAGTAATATAAAATAGGCAGGTGTTTGGATACTTTTGGTCCTACATGTATAAAATGACAAATGGTTTAATTTGATGAACATTTGATAGTCAGTGTAGTAGTTGACAATAAAGGTTTGATTAGTAAAGTTTAAACAGATTTTTTTGTTCTGTACCACAATGTTTCTCTGCGTTACGAAACAAACGTTAATGTTTTACAGCAGAATCATTCACGTTTGTTTCGTTTTCCCATTTTCTTTGCCCAATATTGTTATACTTGCTCTACACAGATGTCCTGATATTAAGAACCCTGTAGTTTCACAGCGTAGTGTTTACATGGTAGCTTTTCCAGCTTTTTTGCCGAAACGGTAGTCCGGGTGGAGAATAGGTAAGGATGAGAGATGGTAAATAAAACTGCCGTCAGTAGCATCGATGCCAGAGACATGACAGATCACTGCTTAGATGTATGAATGAGATAGATATGAACGGGGGGAGAACACAAGAGAAAGAGTGCATTAACGCAGTGAACAAACGTCGACACCCCCCCCATACACTAAACAAGTCCCAAAACACACCAGCTTCCATAAAGATTCAAAGGAAACCCTCGAATATGAAGTGTACTACAAACTTGAAGAGCCACGTGGTGATTGAAGTCGAGTGCCCTGACTGAATGAAACATCCTGTACGTCTGTAGGGCTCCTTGTCTCAAATCTCCTGACCACTTACTACTCTACACGTTTAATCCTCCTAGTCTGACGGTCGGACAGGCTAATCCCTTACAGAACACGCTGTCCACAGATACAATCAGCGTTTTCCTTCAACAGTGAAAGCAGTGGTGACTCTAGACTGTACTACATCTTTGGAAACAAAACAGCGTGATTCCTGATTAAATATGGAACATAGGTTTCCTGATTCTCAATAGAGCCACTGGAACAACTTTGTAAGCATGAATATGAACTCGGTTCTTATTTTCAACTATTACTGTGCACGGATCAGGCATAACAATATGACCACCTGCCTAATAGTGTGTTGGTCCCCCCTTTTGCTGCCAAAACAGTCCTGAACAGCATTAATTAATGTCCTCAGCAATTTGAGCTACACTGTTGGATCGGACCACACGTACCAGCCCATGACCCTGTTGCCGGTTCACCACTGTTTCTTCCTTGGAGCACTTTTGATAGATACTGACCACTGCAGACCAGGATCATCCCACAAGAGATGCAGTTTTGGAGATGCTCCGACCCAGTCGTCTAGTCATCACAATTTGGCCCTTGTCAAACTCGCTCAAATCCTTACGCTTGCCCAGTTTTCCTGCTTCGAACACGTCAACTTTGAAGACAAAATGTTCACTTGCTGCCTAATATCTCCCACCTACTAACAGGTGCCATGTTGAAGAGATAATCAGTGTTATTCACTTCACCGCTCATAATGTTATAATGTCAATGTTATGCCTGATCTGCAATAAAAGTTACACCGATAGTTTAAAGCTTAATAGTAAAGTTCTTGCTCCATCTTGAAGCATTTTGTTCCTGACCTTTTCAGGCTGACGGTAATTTATCTGCGGTACAAATCATTTTCAGCTCGACTTCTCTAGATTTTTAATGTTAAGTGTTTGATCTCGGGTAAACTCGTTTTTGTTGCCGTTTGAATTCAGGAGACGACAGAAAGTGTGTGAAGCTTCTGCCCAAATTGTACTTCACGCCTGTAAATATTTATTTCGATTACGATACCATTTTATTTTAATCTCTATGTGCATTCTTTACATTTTATGGCATTTAGGAGACGCCCTTCTACAGAGCGGCTTACAATTATCTCATTTACAACCGAGCGGTTAATGGTTAAGGGCCTTGCTCAAGGGCCTAGCATTGGCATTTCAGTGGTGCTGGAATTTGAACAACCTTATAAACCATATAAAAATCCGTATCTTTTCCTTGCGTCTGAAAATAATCGGTTAGTAAAATAAACTGTCTGATCACACACAGTGACTAACCACTAACTGTAACAAGCCTACCATGTGGCCAGGCTCTGCTGTTTACACAAGGCTTCCTAGCCCATTTTTTATTTAACAGAACGGCTCTGTACTTATAAGGCACAAGGAGAAACACCACGTGATGTATCATGACTGGTACACTCCTTCTTAACACGGCCCCGAGGCTAAAATCTGGTCCATCAAGCTGGAAGGGAGGCACAATACACACAGAATGCTGAAAACCCTGCTTCTATCCATATGCCCTCCAACAACACAGGACAAATAAAACTGAGCAGAAAATAATCCCTATAGATATATTCAGTGGGTGGGCTTTGGGTAGTTGCCACAAGGATTAAATATCAAAACATTTTTTTTCATTCATTTCTATAATTGTATCATTCATGTAGGCGTTTCTTTCTTGAATAGGATTCAATTATTTAAAAGCTCCATGAATTCCACTTTGAATGTAACGAAAACGAAAATGCAGTTCGTAGGGTTTTTGCTATGCACCGAAAATATTGGGTTTGAGAATGAAACGGTTTAAACCCACTCCTTTTTCAAGCAATATCTAAAATACTGGATTTCAGAAATATTGGAACATGGGTCTGTCAGGTGTTTCTTGCTGCCTGGGTGACTCCTGTTAAGATTAATAGCTCTGAATGACTATTTTTGGTTTGCCCTCGGCTTCATCTGTAAAGGCTGCACTGGTTGTTTAAAAACCCCACAGACCAGAGAGCAGTCAATGGAAGAAAAGCAGGCCAAGTGAAGAAATGAGAGAAATACAGATTAGAATACAAAAATTTATTTAGTCTGTTATTCAGTTTTTTCCCCCCGCAATTCCAACCCCCCTCCTCGCAATTCTCACTTTATTTTAGCCAAATCGGGCAGCGTCACCCCCTCTGTAGCGTTAGAAAGCTTTATACATCGGAAATAAAATCGGCTACAATCAATAGAATCGCATGGTATCAAACTAAACCTCGGATCCCTGGAGAGAACTCTGTCTAACAATCAGCTCTGGATTAGACGGAACAAGCAGAGGAGCCTCGGTTCCTACACCAACGACTTCAAACTTCAGTCCCACAACATGGTTACTGGTCGATGTACCCGACATGTTGGATGTTTATGAGAAATAAAGTGGGAATTGCGAGAAAAAAGTCGGAATTAGGCAAACTTTTTTTTTTTTTTTTTTCATGGCAGCAACGGGCGTCCGTACGACCACTTTTTCTAAAAAGAAAGCGAATTACTTGTTCGTTTTAAGAGACCCGTCTTCACACTTGTATATTTAGTAGTGCTCATTAATAAAGAAAAAGTAGTTCTTATCCAATTACATGATGGAATAATTGGTAGAATATTCGATTGCTAAAATAAATCGATAGCCTAGTGTAAACAGAAAGGTCGATGTCGGGCCAGTTATAATTACAACTCTGTTGCAGGTACTTAACTATATGACAAGAAAGAGCCACAATGAAAAAAAAAAAACGCTTTATATTAAATGGAGTTTGTCGAGTCTTCAAAAAGTGCAAGTGTGTGATCTGAATGGATTAATGAGGTGTCCGAGTTTCATTTGCCAATGCAAGTAAAATAGGCCCAGGTGCACTGTTTAGGAATGAGGAAGGATTATATATATATATATATATATATATATATATATATATATATATATA
>JAAIIK010000072.1:662896-678384 GCA_014706435.1 Silurus glanis | reverse complement strand
TCTGCAAGAATGAAAGGGAAAGTTTATAGGACTGTGGTGAGACCTGCAATGTTGTATGGATTAGAGACAGTGGCATTGAGGAAAAGACAGGAGGTAGAGCTGGAGGTAGCAGAGCTGAAGATGTTGAGGGTTTTCGTTGGGAGTGACGAGGATGGACAAGATTAGAAATGAGTTTATTAGAGGGACGGTGCATGTTGGACGTTTTGGAGACAAGGTGAGGGAGGCTAGATTGAGATGGTTTGGACATGTGCAGAGGAGGGACATGGGGTATATTGGTAGGAGAATGCTGAGGATGGAGCCACCAGGAAGGAGGAAAAGAGGAAGGCCAAGGACGAGGTTCATGGATGTGGTGAGGGAAGACATGCAGGTAGTTGGTGTGAAAGAGGCAGATGTAGAGGACAGGGTGGTATGGAGACGGATGATCCGCTGTGGCGACCCCTAATGGGAGCAGCCGAAAGAAGAAGAAGATCATTCGAGCTGATTAAAGCCCAACTCTAAATCACCATTAAGCTGATTTATTGTATAGTGCAGGCTTGTACAGGCTTTCATACTCCAAATTATAGATACAATGCTCATCCATTCTTGGAAAAGCTTTTTGTTTGAGATGATAGTGAGATGATTCAACCACCACTAAGCCTCCAGTCCTTAATAAATCCAGCACTTGCTTGTATCTTATTGGATTCAAAGTGAATTCAATTCAATTTTACCTGTGCAGCACTTGTTAACAACGGTTCTGATACCAACCCTGCATCTTAGTCCAGTGGTGTCCAATTCACTTTTCCACAAAGGGGCAGGCGTGGGTGCAGGTTTTCATTCCAACCAAGCAAGTCCACACCAAACTCTACCTGTTTAAATCTAATGAGGTTCATTTTCAGTGATTCCCTCTATACTGCCCACTTGTACATACAAATGTTGTCTATCTCTCTCTCTGTGCACTGGAAACTTCTGTCACCAAATCTAATTCCTCATAGGTGCAAACGCTTGCCAACAATGCTCCTTCTGATTCTGATGAAGTTAGAATGTAAACGTTCAGGGCCTAGAAGTTTGGTCCTTATAAGATTATCCCTAACGAGATGGTAAGCCGGTACGAAGAAGAAACCTTGAGATGAATCAGACTCAAAAGTAAACCCAGTCTCATCTGGGTGGCACCGAATGGCCATTCATTAGAGTTTTTTCATCATTTATGTGTACTGTTGAGTGGTTTTTTCTCTCTAATCCAGTGAATGAAAAGTGGAGTCAAACTGAATCTGTTAGAGTTGCAGAGAATTGGGAGGACAGTCTTCCAGTGTACTGCTTGTCTAACAACAGAAACAAAGTATCCTGCTGTAAGGTTGTCCTCCTGGAGTCTTCGTGTTTAACAGGCGGACAAAGCATTCAATGTTGTGTGTGTGTGTGTGTGTGTGTGGAATGTATGAAATCTCTGGCATTGAGCAACATTACTGCTACAAATCTGGACCTGAAGGGTGAATCTTGAGGAAACCCTCTTGGGAAATGGAGCCTGGCCTGAAAATGACATGAGTTTTTAAAGCTGAGAAAGGCAATAAACTAAAAGTGGAGTGTTGTCCCAGGCCTTGTGGTTTACTAGGCCACGGAAATGAAGTTTGAAAGAAAAAAAAATAGAAAATAAAAACTAGAGAAAGAAAGAGAAAGAATGAAAATATGAGAAAGCCACGTTTCATTCCAGATAGCTGAACGCCGTGTGCCTCAACTATTTTCTTCCCCCTCTCTCCAAGCACTTTCGACACACCGTGGAACGTTCAACCACAAAATATTACTAATTTATCAAATCTATTTAAAAAAAAAAAAAAGAGTATTAAATCGTAAAAAAAATTAACACATAAAAAAGGGAAAACCCAAAGACTTTAATAGCCCAATCCAATTTCCAGTTCTCTTACCTTCACGCAAACGTGTCTTCCTTTATTTTCATACGTCTCCAACGACTTCCACACACTCGGGACACTCAGGATATGGAGGGGAGGGGGAAAAACTGGGAAAAAGTGCTACTTGCTTTGCTAGACAATTAAAATCCCAGCCAGGCGCCGTGTCTCTCCCATGCTTCACATAATAATCAACCCCAAACTGGCTGTTATTGTTCCTGCTTATGGGATCCGTTATATAAATCCGGTCGCGTCACTAACACAAGAGGAGAAATGGAGACCAAACAGAGATAGAGAGGGGGAAAAAAAAACCTTTAAACCGGAACCGGTAGAGATCGCATGGCTACGCGAGGATGACAAAAAGGCAGACTGATGAACTGAGAGCTCTTCCCACAACCCGGACGCCTCTTTTTTTTTCTTTTTCCTTTTTCCTTTTTTTCTCCCACTGGCCCGCTTGAATCAACTTGCACCGATGGCTGGGAGCCAAACCGCTCCATGTCCCCTTGCATGAGTGTGCTACTTCGCCTGTGAAATAATGGCTTCTAGCACGCACGCTAGCGCACTTTATATTCTTTATGATGGAATTTGGGACCGAACCAGTACATCCAAACAATATGGCCGCCTCGGGAATCTCTTCCGGGGAGTGTGTGTTTGTGTGTGTGTGAGTGTGTGTGTGTGTGTGTGTGTGAGAGAGATAGAATTTGTCAGCAAAAATTGTACAAGCGCGAATATAGCAAATTTTTGTCGCTTTATTCAACCGAAGAGTATTTTAACAGAGGGAAAATGTAAGTAAATTGATAAATACGGCTTTTGTCGCCCCCTGGCTGTGGGTCCCATTCAATGAAATAGCTTTTCCCTGGTTTGAAATATCTTTTAGACACAGAGCGACATTTGTGTTTACACACTGTTCAACATGGCACCTCAAATTACTGTTCATGGAACATCCTTCATAAGATGAAAAAAAAAGTATAGCCCAAAATAATGCTATATTCAATAATCGCACGCATTATGCAATGTACATAATTGCGCATTTTGTGTCTGCTGAAGAACCAAATGTGATAGCACCACCACCATGCTTCACAGTGGCATGGTTTTCGGATTTCATGGTGTGATGAGCATTTTTGGTTTTCCACCAAATGTACTGCTTTGTGCTACATTTTTAAGTTCAGCTTCAGGTTTCATTATACTTTTTTTTTTTTTTTTGCGTGCATTTATTGCTTTTTTCTCACCATTCTTTCTATAGAACAACTTTACCATATAATTCCACTAAAGACACTAGGGTGTAAAGAAGGCGGTAGGTGTAAGGATTTTAGTTACTGTCAGAGTACAAGAAAAGACCAAGTAATAGCACTGTTCTAAAAAGACGATAGACATTTAAAGTGATAATGGACAAAAACTTTATCTTCTTCTTCTTCTTCTTCTTCTTTCGGCTGCTCCCATTAGGGGTCAAAAAACAACGGTGTCAAATCTTATGCTCAAATGGCCGGTGTGGGTGCAGTTTGCAACTAATTAAATAGGTGAATCAGGTGTTGCTTCTGTTTAGTTGGAATAAAAACCTGCCCCTGCGCTGACCCTTTGTGGTTAAGATTGGACACCCGTGACCCACAGGAAATTAAGTAGCACTGGTAGTGTGTAAGGAACTGTTAGCCTGCTTGTCTGTGACCAGATGTTCCTGTGACATCTAACAGAAGACATCTGATGTGATTTTGTAAACCATCATGATTGATAAATGTTCCTACTAAAGCAAGTAGATTGTTGCTTGTGATGAAATCTGTTGTTTCACCACGAGGAATGAATTACGACTAGATAGTATCCTCAGGCTAAGATGACTCGAGTTCCATCTGTCATTGAGCCTTAATTCTATTGTCACTCTTCATTACCAGGAGCATGTGACCTGAGCAATTGATCAGACCTTGAACTAAGCGGCAGAGCTGTGAGGTTAAAGGCTGCATATTGGCGTTCTATTTATCAACTTGATTGAACTGTGAGGTTAAAGGCTGCATATTGAACTCTATTATTTTACACTTTAATTAATTTTCTGTTTCTACCAACCAATGGGATTATATCCTTATTAGGCACCTTAAGCACACCTTCTTAAGCACCTCTTAAGCACACTATGTTGTGTTTGAGGGACCAGGTGACGCTCATTGGAAGAAGCACATGCAAGAAGAAAGAAGGAAAAAGCTTTCTGGATGTCGATGGGGAGTATTGTTTTCAAACACTATGTACTCCACTATCAGCTCTGTCACCCAATGCTGATACAGACAAAGTGGATGTTATTATATCACAACAGTGACATTGCGCTTTCTCTCCTTTATAGGCTCCAATCCTTTTGTAATTAGACCTAGGATGGTTATATCACTGCACCTAGACATGATTTCAGAGCTACACTGACACACTCGTTCTTAAACAGAGATTTCAGGAGGGAGCTTTTCAGACATCTCTCTGGGGGGGGGTTTGTAATTACTTTGGCTGCTTCGATTGTGTTAAATGGCAAGCTGTAATCAATAAACAACCTTATTTCACGCACCAACAACACACTTTCTCCAGATGTGTAAGAACAATGTACATCATCAGAGCAATGTCATCATCTGAAGATCTGTTTAGAGACAGTCCGTGGTTCCCTTGCCCGTTGAAGCGTTTAATAACAGTGGAGGTCATCACAACTGTAATCAGTATTCGTTCTAGCAGGAGAGAGAAGGTTTTTGGGATTTGGATTGATGGGAGTGCTCTTTAAGAATAAGGGCTTGTCTGACAGGCTTATGCAAAGGTTAGAAGTGTCAGATTTGTTTGTCATGTAGCATTGAACCAAACCATCACGGCTACATCTTATGAATGTAATTACTGAATTTAATATTAATTATTAACAAATAGTAGCGAATTGCAGACTCAAGTAATCAATGTTATGCCTCCAAATACTGATTTGAATTCACATAGAAAGGTTGGACAAATATTTGGACACTGTTTGTTGTTGTCAGTGGGGATAAAGATTAATAGTTTGATTTTGTGATATAAATATGCTTTTTCCTACATGGCATTACACTCACTATCAATTCCCACGGTTAGCCAAAGGAACAGATCGGTTGTATTGCGAATCACATTGTAATTCAACACGGCCTATCACAGCAGGAAGCCGTTGGTTCGAAATCAAATGACATTAGAAACGACATTGATTTTATTTTTTTTTTTAAAAAAGCACACAGAATAAATAATTAAATAAATAAATAATAATGTCTTACTGGGGTGGTGGGAGGGGTAGTCATGAATCATATTAGGATGACACTGGCACTTAGCCATCAGAATTAATTGTGTATCATTCTTAATTTCATATTCAGTGACTAGTTTTCAAAACTGTGTACAGTGCTTGTGAACAGTTTGGAAACACCTAGTCGTTTATCATTTTCGAGACACATGCATTTGTCTGTTGTTTGTTGGTGAAAAGAAATTTCCCCACTGTGGGATGAATAAAGGTATATCTTATCTTATCTTTATATGCAACAAACTATGTAAAAGTCAAAAACACATCAGAAATGGACATTGAATGAATGAAAAGTTCTGTGGATAGATGAATCCAAATTTGACATTTTTGGCTCTGAATGAGGAACCTTTAACTTAAGACATAGAACAGGAAAGAAGATGTTGCCAGATTGCCACATACCCCACAGTCAAACATGCAGGTGAAAGCTTAATGGTTTGGGGTTGTTTTGGAGCAGGGAAGGTTAGAGGGGTAATTAACACTTTCATGTTAAATATATGTAGTTGTGAATAAGGAGTCTCTAAAGAGATGTATTTACTAAATGGCTGATATACATGGTTCGTCTTTGCCTCACCTACCCCTAGGCAGAAACCGCTACAGCATTTCAGCCAATCCCTGTGCCCACTTTCAAGTTTACTAAAGAATTCACCAATTTTATGCTGCTACCCTCACAGCTTTATCAAGTGCCTTACATGCTTGCTAGACCTGCTAGACATAATGACGAAGACACCCACTGAGAAACGCTAGACTACATAGCCTGCGAAATGTCTAGAGACTGATTAGAGTCTGCTGTCTTGCCTTTCTAAGGAGCTGTTTTTTTATGTTTCTAAATAAAACTTGTGTACTCACCCAGTTGTGTCATCTCTGTCATGATTTCAGCATGTTGGCGGATACATAGAACAGACTCGGCCAGCTGGGACCACTAGAAATGCTGAAGAAAGAGCTTAGACAAAGATGTGAAATCTATGCATATGCAATTCTTCCCATTCGCCTAAGACTCCTGAGACCTTACATTCGAAACAAGCTACAGTTAGTCCAGAATGCAGCAGCCAGAGTTCTCACAAGGTCGAGAAAATATAACCATACAACCCCAATCTTATCATTCCTACACTGGCTACCTGTTAAGTTTCGAATCGACTACAAACTATTGCTACTTACCTACAAAACACTAAATGGTTTGGCTCCCATGTATCTATCCAGTCTTCCAACACGCTATAATCCGTCATGCTCTTTGAGATCTCAAAACTCCAGACTTCTAGTAGTTCTTAGAATAACAAAGTCCACTAAAGGTGGTAGAGCATTCTCACATTTAGCTCCTAAACCTTGGAATAGTCTTCCTTTTCGGGACTCAGACACACTCTCCCAGTTTAAGTGCAAATTAAAAACGTATCTTTCTAGGAAGGCCTACACAACACACATATCATAACCTTGCTCTTGGAGTACATCTGATCAAATGCACATTATCAACTTGTGCTTGTTAATATTATGAACAGCAGCTAAGCTAATTCCTCTCCACTGCTTCTCTTTCTCTCCCCATCCAGAGGCATCCTGGGGTTGTGCCAGTTCCAGTCACGTCCCACCTCATGAAGATTGTGGACCTTTAAAGAAGTGGATGCCGACCCCGCAAACATCCAGAACCATATAGAGATGTACCAGCGCCAGCTGGATTCCACTTCATGTGGAGTTTGGACACTGGACCTTTTTGAGTGTTTAAAGGCTCTGGTATGGAGAAGCTGGTGTTGGATCTGTGATGATCTCAAATGTTGAGCTATTTTATGAGTTGCTCAGTAGCTCCTAGTTTTATAACCACAAAAGACTGTAAAAGACTGTAGAAAGAACATTACTTATAATCTTACATTCTAGTGCTCATGTTAGTTCTCACTCTCCAGTGTTCTGTATTGTTTAAGATTTATAATCAAACCATATCACCCAAATGAGGATGGGTTCCCCTTTTGAGTCTGGTTCCTCTCAAGGTATAACATCTAAGGGAGTTTTTCCTTGCCACAGTCAGCATGGCTGCTCATCAGGGATAAACACACATCGCTCACCTTAACTCTTAAATTCTGTAAAGCTGCTTTCAGACAATGCCCACTGCGAAAAGTACTTTAGAAATAAACTTTACTTGACATGACATGATATTCTTTATTTTCAGAACTACATACCTTTTACTGTTAGCTTCACTATAATCAATTAATAATCCATAGTAATTACTAAACAATGTGCTTGAAAAATATGATTGAAATAAAATACTAAAGTATAAATCGTATATATACAGTAGAATGCTTACAGAGCAGGGAACTTTCATTAACGTTGTCATGTCCTTTTTATGTAATATATTTTAATTATATTTCAGCATTCTCATTGATAGTTATTTTTTTCACACTCATTATATGTTTTTAAACTGTGCATCATTATTCAGTATTTTGTTTATTGTTTTATAGTCTACATGTGTATTTCAGCAATATATTTTATAATGATTGATTGATTGATTGATTGATTGATTCTGTATTTATTTCTGAGTTGTTATCTAACATGTAAATGAATACATTTCATTATCATATACCATACCATACCATCTTCTCCCACTTACCCCTCCTTGAACTGCCACCTTAACGTGGTGGAGGGGTTTGAGTACCCGAATGACCCTAGGAGCTATGTTGTCCGGGGCTATATGCCCCTGGTAGGGTCTCCCAAGGCAAACAGGTCCTAGGCGACGGGTCAGACTAAGAGCGGTTCAAAAAACCCTTATGAGAAAAAACAGATCAAGGACCGTGACGTCGCCCGGTATGGCGCAGCCGGGGCCCCACCCTGGAGCCAGGCCCGGGGTTGGGGCTCGTATGCGAGCGCCTGGTGGCCGGGCCTTCCCCCATGGGGTCCGGCCGGGCTCAGCCCGAAGGAGCGACGTGGGGCCGCCTTCCAGTGGGCTCACCACCTGCAGGAGGGACCGTAAGGGGTCGGTGCTGAGAGGATCGGGCAGCAGTCGAAGGCGGGGGCCTCGACAACCCGATCCCTGGACACGGAAGCTAGCCCTAGGGACGTGGAATGTCACCTCGCTGGCGGGGAAGGAGCCTGAGATTGTGCGTGAGGTTGAGAGGTTCCGACTAGAGATAGTCGGGATCACCTCTACGCACGGCTTGGGCTCTGGAACCACACTCCTCGAGAGAGGATGGACTCTTCACCACTCTGGAGTTGCCCATGGTGAAAGGCGGCGGGCTGGTGTGGGTTTGCTTATAGCCCCCCCAGCTCAGCCGCCATGTGTTGGAGTTTACCCCGGTGAATGAGAGGGTCGTTTCCCTGCGCCTACGGGTCGGGGATAGGTCTCTCACTGTCGTGTGTGCCTACGGGCCAAACGGCAGTGTAGAGTACCCGGCCTTCTTGGGGTCTCTGGGAGGGGTGCTGGACAGTGCTCCGACTGGGGACTCCGTCGTTCTACTGGGAGACTTCAATGCCCACGTGGGCAGCGACAGTGATACCTGGAGGGGCGTGATTGGGAGGAACGGCCCCCCTGATCTGAACCCGAGCGGTGTTCAGTTATTGGACTTCTGTGCTAGTTACAGTTTGTCCATAACGAACACCATGTTCAAGCATAAGGGTGTCCATCAGTGCACGTGGCACCAGGACACCCTAGGCCGTAGGTCGATGATCAACTTTGTGGTCGTTTCATCTGACCTGCGGCCGTATGTCTTGGACACTCGGGTAAAGAGAGGGGCGGAGCTGTCAACTGATCACCACCTGGTGGTGAGTTGGATCCGATGGCGGGGGAGGAAGCTGGACAGACTCGGCAGACCCAAGCGTACTGTGAGGGTCTGCTGGGAACGTTTGGCCGAGTCTCCTGTCAGAGAGATCTTCAACTCCCACCTCCGGCGGAGCTTTGACCGGATCCCGAGGGAGGCCGGAGATATTGAGTCCGAGTGGACCATGTTCTCCACCTCCATTGTCGAAGCGGCCGCTCGGAGCTGTGGCCGTAAGGTCTCCGGTGCCTGTCGAGGCGGCAATCCCCGAACCCGGTGGTGGAAACCGGAAGTAAGGGATGCTGTCAAACTGAAGAAGGAGTCCTATCGGGCCTGGTTGGCTTGTGGGACTCCTGAGGCAGCTGACAGGTACCGGCAGGCCAAGCGAACTGCAGCCCGGGTGGTTGTGGAGGCAAAAACTCGGGCCTGGGAGGAGTTCGGTGAGGCCATGGAGAAGGACTATCGGCTGGCCTCGAAGAGATTCTGGCAAACAGTCCGGCGCCTCAGGAGAGGGAAGCAGTGCCCTACCAATGCTGTTTACAGTGGAGGTGGGGAGCTGTTGACCTCAACTGGGGATGTCGTTGGACGGTGGAAAGAATACTTCGAGGATCTCCTCAATCCCGCCGTCACGTCTTCCATTGAGGAAGCAGAGGCTGAGGGCTCAGAGGTGGACTCGTCCATCACCCAAGCTGAAGTCACCGAGGTAGTAAAGAAACTCCTCGGTGGCAAGGCACCGGGGGTGGATGAGATCCGCCCTGAGTACCTCAAGTCTCTGGATGTTGTGGGGCTGTCTTGGCTGACACGCCTCTGCAGCATCGCGTGGCGGTCGGGGACAGTGCCTCTGGAATGGCAGACCGGGGTGGTGGTCCCTCTTTTTAAGAAGGGGGACCGGAGGGTGTGTTCCAACTATAGGGGGATCACACTTCTCAGCCTACCTGGGAAAGTCTATGCCAGGGTACTGGAGAGGAGAATACGGCCGATAGTAGAACCTCAGATTCAGGAGGAACAGTGTGGTTTTCGTCCAGGCCGTGGAACACTGGACCAGCTCTATACCCTCTACAGGGTGCTGGAGGGTTCATGGGAGTTTGCCCAACCAGTCCACATGTGTTTTGTGGATTTGGAAAAGGCATTCGACTGTGTCCCTCGCAGCGGCCTGTGGAGGGTGCTCCCGGAGTATGGGGTCCGGGGCCCTTTACTAAGGGCTGTCCGGTCCCTGTACGACCGAAGCAGGAGCTTGGTTCGCATTGCCGGCAGTAAGTCAGACTTGTTCCCGGTGCATGTTGGACTCCGGCAGGGCTGCCCTTTGTCACCGGTTCTGTTCATAATTTTTATGGACAGAATTTCTAGGCGCAGCCAGGGGCCGGAGGGTGTCCGGTTTGGTGACAACACGATTTCGTCTCTGCTCTTTGCAGATGATGTTGTCGTGTTGGCTTCATCAGACCAGGACCTTCAGCACGCACTGGGACGGTTTGCAGCCGAGTGTGAAGCGGCTGGGATGAGAATCAGCACCTCCAAATCCGAGGCCATGGTCCTCAGTCGGAAAAGGGTGGCTTGCCCACTTCAGGTTGGTGGAGAGTTCCTGCCGCAAGTGGAGGAGTTTAAGTATCTTGGGGTTTTGTTCACGAGTGAGGGAAGGGTGGAACGGGAGATTGACAGACGGATCGGTGCATCTTCTGCAGTAATGCGGTCGATGTACCGGTCTGTCGTGGTAAAGAAAGAGCTGAGCCGCAAGGCGAAACTCTCGATTTACCGGTCAATCTACGTTCCTACTCTCACCTATGGTCATGAGCTCTGGGTCATGACCGAAAGGACAAGATCCCGGATACAGGCGGCCGAAATGAGCTTTCTCCGCAGGGTGGCTGGGCGATCCCTTAGAGATAGGGTGAGAAGCTCGGTCACTCGGGAGGAGCTCAGAGTAGAGCCGCTGCTCCTCCACATCGAGAGGGGTCAGCTGAGGTGGCTCGGGCATCTGTTCCGGATGCCTCCTGGACGCCTTCCTGGGAAGGTGTTCCGGGCGCGTCCCACTGGGAGGAGACCCCGGGGAAGACCTAGGACACGCTGGAGAGACTATGTCTCCCGGCTGGCCTGGGAACGCCTCGGTGTCCCCCCGGAAGAGCTGGAAGAAGTGTCTAGGGAGAGGGAAGTCTGGGCATCTCTGCTTAGACTGCTGCCCCCGCGACCCTCATTATCAGATTATTTATCTAATTAAGCATTTATTTCATGTTGTACATACATGCATAGCATGTACAGAAAAAAAGGATGAGGATTTAATCATAAATCTCAACCATATGCATGAAAATGTATTATTAAGCACAATTTTATAACTGTGACAGGTATAATCCGTGGCCTTGGGTGCAATTTTAGTCACAGTGACATGGTTATGAAAATGCATCACATTATCCTTGGGACCCTTGAACTTAATGGCAGTTATACATTATGTTTTTTTGTTCATTATTGTAATTCTTTTATGTCCAAAGTGACTAGTGAAGCACTGCAGGCCCAGCAGAGGTTCACTGCAATTGAAGAATTAAGTCAGTTATAAACAGATAAGTAGAGTACTTTTCAGTTCTATGTACTGTGCCACTGAAATAAAGGTAAATAGAATGTTATGGTTATAATGCTTAATGTCACTATGCAGTTGAAACGACATAAAGCTCTGCAATCTGTATTAGCATTAGTTAGAGGCGTTCTTTACTTGGTTTCATTGCTTGTCACAAAAATAGACAATTGTGTAATTTTTTTAATGTCTGGTGTTTTTAATTCGCAGGTAAAGACACGTCAAGAACTGCACAAATGTTAATGCTAAAATGAACTCTGCAATACAGTTTAAAGTAGTTGATGTATTTTTATACTGTATTTTTGTTTCTACAATTGCAAATTATGTGTTTATCATTATTGAAATAGTTTTATTAAGCAGTTTGGTCACTGTGGTACATTTTTTCGCAAATTATTTTAGACCACCAGCGACATAGTCTTCATAAAGAATTCTGTAGCCTCATCTACAGAAAAGACTCAAAAGAATGCACTTACCTTTAGCACAACCTGCTGGACAAATGTTTATTTTTTTTAGTTTATATATTTTTTTCATAACAATATAATACTGCTATAATACTGTAACTGTTAAAAAGAAAACTTTTAAAATTAAAATCTGTATCATTATGTAAGATATGTATAGCTGGCAACAAAACTGAGTACACCTTAAGTGATAACAGCTGTACATCACTTAACCATGCAAAGCCACATGTCCTATTCATTATGTTCATGTTTTTGTCTGCTTGACAAAACCGTGCAAATTTGTGTATCTTGTATTAGAGCAGTTAAAATGTGGTGCTTTGTGATACGATTCTCTCATACTGACTACTAAATGTTCAACATGGCCCTTAATGGCAAAGAATCTCTGAGGATTTGAGAATTAGAATTGTTGCCCTCCATTAAGATGGTGTAGGCTATAAGATGATCTGTAACACCCTACAGAGTTACAGTACAGTGGCCAGGGTCATATGGAGGTTTTCAAGACGGGTTCCACTCAGAACAGACCTCGCAAGGGTCCATCGAAGAAATTGAGTTCTTGTAATGTGCATCCGGTGCAGAAGCTGGCTTCAAAGAATAGACTCCTGAGTGCTGCAGCATTGCTTTAGAGGTTGCATAAGGTGGATGGTTTACTTGTCAGTGCTCAGACCATACACTATACACTGCAGCAAGTCAGTTTGCATGGCCGTTGTCCCAGAAGGAAGCCTCTTCTGATGCTGGCTCACAAGAAAACACGCAAACAGTTTACTAATGACAACCTGTTTAAGAGCATGAATTACTATGTTCTGTGGTCTGATGAAACTAAGATAAACTTGTTTGGCTCAGATGGTGTCCAGCATGTTTGGCGATGCCCTGGTGAGGAGTAAAAAGAAAATTGTGTCTTGTCAAGCATGGTGGTGGTAGCATCATTATCTGGGGCTGCATGAGTGCTGCTGCTACTGGTGAGCTGCGGTTCATTGAGGGAAACATGAATTCCAGCATGTATTGTGACATTCTGAAGCAGAACTTGATCCCCTCCCTTCAGAAACTTGGCTAGACGGCAGTTTTCCAACATAATGACCTCAAACACATCAAGATGACAAGTGGCTTGCTGAGGAAGCTGAAGGTGAAGGTGATGGAGTGGCCAAGTATGTCTCCAGACCTGAACCCTGTTGAGCACCTGTGGGGCATCCTCAAGTGGAAGGTGGAGAAGCGCCATGTGTCTAACATTCAGCAGCTCTGCGATATTATTATGGAGGAGTGGAAGAGGATCCCAGCAACAACCTGTGCAGCTCTGGTGAATTCCATGCCCAGGAGGATTAAAGCAGTGCTGGATAACAATGGTGCTCACACAAAATACTGACACTTTGGACACAGTTTTGACATATTCACTGACGGTGTACTCACTTTTGTTGGCAGCTGTTTTGACAATAACGGCTGTATGTTGAGTTATTTTCAGGTTGCGGTAAATCTGTAATGCTATACAAGCTGCACATTGACTCCTCATTTGCTCGCTAAAATGCTGGATGATCCCCAAACTCACTACAACTAAAAATGCTTTATAATGAGCTCTTTCTATGGATACTTAAAACCTTCTCTGAAAAAGAAACCATGTGATTAATAGCTCTGCAATTTTTATTTTTTTAAAGATTCTCCCAGACTGACAAACGAAAGGACTTTTATGTTAGATGGAACATATCTATTTTTCTTCACAATATCATCTAGCAATAACAACACAAATAATGTGATTAGATTTTTTTTAAATGGTGTTATTCTTGCAATCCTTTATATTACATGAAAAACACCCCACCCCTTCACTAGTCACTCTTGGTAGTGTTATGTTTGAACTACAAATAGATGATTAAGCCAGATGAATAACTATAATTTTAACCTGTTCAGACAAATTCTTATATAAGAAGTCTTATTAACATATAACACTATGTAACATATGTTCGCCTCAGAACACACAACATCAGCAATCACATTTGCAGCATAAATGTTTTAACCCAAGCTCATATGTGGGCTGAAACTATGAGTATGACTCATCCTGACTCATTTTTCATACCCCTCCCCTTGCTTCTTACCCAACATTCCTGGACAACACTGAACTCCACCTTGAATTACAACAGGGAGAGGAAAGCTGTGAGCCAAGTGATTCGAGTGGCCCTGATTAAGATTTTTAAATGCAGTACTTTGCAATGTGGTCTATATTTATTAGAATTAAAAAGCAAAAATATCTCTAAAGCCAGCATATTTGAAGTTAATTAAACCCTTTGCAGTCATTTATAAAGGAGCCCAATATCCATATTAAGGCTGCATAATTCAAAAGGAAACTCTTACACACAGCACAAGGATGTTTTAAACTTACATGCATGATATATTTATATAATGTGCATGAATATTCGGCAAGATTGACATTTGTTGACTTTATTTTGTGTGCAGGATGCAAGGAATGATCGGTGGTATGTTTAAGAGAAATGCACATTGCATGTAGGGGGTATGACCTCAGTAGCTCTGCAATAAGTGTAATATATGCATGTTTTACCCAAGATTATCCTGCAAGGTTTTTTCAACTACATTTAAGCTCCCTGTTATAGGCTGAGCTGCAATTTTGTAAATTCCCAGATCCATACTGTTGGTGCAAATATGCGTTGGTTCGAAAATCGCTTTTTAAGACTCATTTTCATAATAACTACTGTATTTTCTTTATGAAAAATTGTTTATCTTTGTAAGAAAACAAAACACACACAAAAAAACATGTTTGTCATGTCATATTTAAACCTGTTTCATTCACTTCTTGCAATTGTTTAACACTTTATTCCTGGAATTATGCTTATGAATATGAAAATATGAATTTTCAAATGCAGGACTTTGCAATGTGGTCTTTATTTATTAGAATTACATAACAAAAATATATCTGAAGCCAGCATATTTGAAGTCAATTAAACCCTTAGCAGTCATTTATAAACGAGCCCAATATCCATATTAAAGCTGCATAATTCAAAAGGTTGTATAACCCTAAAATATCCCTAAAATTTTAGAGTTTTAACAAACCAGAAACCTTTCATGAAATATTCGTGGCACTGGAAACAGATCTTCATAATTAATGTGAATTAGGGGACACTTTTACAACACGAAAGCTAGTAGAGGCTATGGGCTGTGACTATTTGATGATTTTGTCAATGCCAATTTGCTTCACTTTTAATCACGACCGTGTTACGTGTCATAAAAGATAATGTATGACGTTACGAGATGGTGGCCAGAGCTCCAGTTGTTCAGAGGATAATATATCATTTACAAATCCGCAGGATCCCAAGCCCAGTGTTGGAGTACCCCCTGTCCTACACATTTGAGTGTTTTTCTTGATCTAACACATCCACTTCAACACAGGAAGGGGTTGTTAATTAGCTGTGAATCAATAGGGTTTGGCAGCAGCAAAAATGCTAAAATGTGCAGGACAGGGGGCTCTCCATGACCAGAGCTGTGATTTAATACCTCCATAGAGCGAGCCGTAGGCTCACGTGTGCCCGCACGATGGCGCTCTTTATTCGTTTTATGGTCACACCATATACACCACATACGCGCGCACGCACGCACGCACGCACGCACGCACAC
>JAAIIK010000072.1:629981-640274 GCA_014706435.1 Silurus glanis | reverse complement strand
TGTGTGTGTGTGTGTGTGTGTGTGTGTGTGTGTGTGTGTGTGTGTGTTCAGACTGTCATTTCAGTGGTCTTGTGAGAAGTGTGCTCCCTTATTAACAGGCTCCCCGTGTCACTGGTGTTACTGGTTAATCCTAGCACCCCTGGGGGAATCCCCCCTTAGCTAGTAACCTCACTTCAGCAGATGGGACCCTTTTCCAGAATACTAATCACAGCCAAAGAAGAATTCCAAAGACGTGCTTTTTCTTTCTTTCCCCTCCTGGATCTATAGGAACTGGCACGATGATGCAGCAAGCCATGAAAAAGAACTTCCAGCAGTGCCGTGTAAGCAACAGGACATAAACAAAGATATAAGTCCTGTCCAAATGAGAAAGCACTCAGTCTATTGACAAGTCTATTGACTGGCAACAGGCTTCTCATCAGTGTATTCTGAATATTATTTACAATGGGCAATGCTGAAAATGTCAAAGCATTTCCGAAAGTATGAATATATTTATTGAAAACGGCTTTTGTTTTTGTCAGCGGAACTGATTTTGTGGGAAATTAAATCAATCCAATATAACCTCATTCACTTTACAAATTTAATTTCCACCTCAGCCTCAAAGGAAAGTCATCTTTCCCATATGCCTAAAGGTATAAGAGCCTAAAAATTGAATAGCAAATTTGTTTAATAAATAATATAGAATTGTTTTTATTTTTAAATCTGTCACATAACCATAACCTTAAGGTCTATACTATTTAATATAAATAACATGCACACTGGCTAAGTTTGAGTTATAGAGTATAGAGAAAATCTATATATTAGGTCACATACAATCTTTTTGGCATGAATAGTATTTTGTGCTACATACAGTAAAATATTTATATATATATAGGGTTTAGCTATACTTATGCTGAGATAATTATTGAAACTGAACTGAAGATATTACTTGTTCATTGTGAATAATTGTGAATTCTAAATGTTTAGAATCAAATTCAGAATATAATCTACAGTATAACCTACACATGACTTACCTTGTATATTACCCCATAAAGGAGCTCATAAGCCTAAACATATAAACAGAAATATTTTGTATATGTAGGTTCTTTTTTTTTTTTTTTTTTATCTTTCCCAGTATATTTATGGACCAGGCTAGATCAACAACCAAACTCATCTACTACAAGGCAAACAAATTGATGCAATATATGGTTTAGCATTGTATTCCTAAAATATGCAAGACCTTATCTGAAATAGCTGTCTGGATGAAATCATATTTTCTATAAAACCATTATATATACTTTTCAGCATTGATGATGGCTTTCCAGGCTGCCCATTTCATAGGCCCTAATGCATAGGCCATAATGCACTCACATGCAGTCAGAACTGCGGGCTTTTGAACTATAAATATCGTTCTGATAACAAGCTGAATGGTCCCTCTCTTCTTTAGTCTGGAGATCCAAAAAGAATTTCAAACTTCAAATTTGTTTTACAACAGAAGAGTGTTCCACTTTGCCTCAGTTCATTTTAAAGGAGCTTTAGCCCAAAACAAAGACAATGCCATTTCTGGATCATGTTCACATATGACTTTTTCTTTGCATGATAGAGCAATTGTGGTTGATACAGCAAACTCTGTTCACAGACAATGATTTCTGGTGCTGTTTCTGAGCCCATGCAGTAATTTTCATTACAAAGTCATGGCTGTTTTTAATGCTGTGCTGCCTGAAGGCCCAAAGATCACAGGCATTTAGTATTGATTTTTGCCCTTGTCCCATGTGCACAAAGATTTCTCCAGATTCTTGGATTCTTTTGATGAAATTATGTACTGAAGATGAGAAGATATTCAAAGATCAATTTTATTGGTATTGAGGTTATTCATTGTTTCGCAATTTGTAGATTCAGTTTTTCACAGAAAGGGTGGATCTCTGCCCATCTTTTCTTCTCTTTTTATACTCAATAATGTTACTGACCTGTTGTCAATTAACCTAATTAGCCTATTGTTAACCCCATCCCCAACTTTTTTGTGTTGCGGCCATCAACTAAAAGATTATTATATTTTTCCTAAAAACTGGAATTTCATCAGTTTAAACATTAGATATATTTTCCATGTACTATTGTGGAAGAAATATAGATTTATGAGATTTTCAAATTACTACATTTTATTTACATTTTACATAGTGTAAACTGGGGTTGTAAAAAGAAACTAAATAATTTAATACAGGGCCCTTGGGTTACATTCAGAGTTGGAGGATTAATTTAATAAGTGATGTCAATATTTACACAGCTACTCAGAGTCTGATTATGTAGCTGCTTATGGGTGAATCATTCAGATTATAAAAATTACCTGCATCTAGTTTAAACCTCCATGGATGTCAAATTGTTCTTGAGTCCAAGTTCAGGTTTTCAATACACAAGCATTTACCTCCTGCAGTATTTATTTATCTGTCAAATGTAATAGGATGCTAAAATTTTACACACACACACACCTACCTAGTTGTATTTATAATATGAATCAGTTTTCTTTTATTTTGGTTAATATTAAATATAAAAAATGGATAATTTGCCTAAAAAATTGTCTTCCTCTACCCTCATTAATGCATTAATTAATTAATTAATTATAGGCAGATGTAAGTAGAAATATTTTTAATTTCAGTGCAAATATACATAAAAAAGAAGCAAAACACTTGACATGAAGCATGAACCCAAAACCTTAACTTTTTGTTTTGGAAGTCATGTGACATGAAAAACAAGAGTGATTTATATGTAGAAAACATAGTTTCTGTGAATAATACTGACAGTTTTATTTTCTATTTGATTACATAATCAGAATTCAACACTTCATCATGATTTCTTATGTGGTGACCAGGTGGCATGTAGATTCTTATAATTGTAATATATGTGGTATGTAACCTTCAATGATTTTGCGATTTTTTTATATAACAAAATAGCAGTACAAAAAGTGATGGGTGGGCGGTAATGTTGGGAGCTGGAGAGTGTAAATGCGACTTGGTCTAGCTGCCAAAGCCAGAATTCAAACTCGGGTCACTGGAATGAGAGTCAGATACTTGGTCAGATATGAGGAAGGTGAGACAGGTCTAGGAGCTGCAGAGTACAGGCAGATGGCAGTTTGAGTCTCATGGCAAAGAGCTGATGATGCTTTAATTTACAAGAAGTCTCTGGTAGCAAGGACAGGGTTTCAAGAACATAAGATAAGATCAAATATACCTTTATTCGTCCCACAGTGGGGAAATTTCTTTGTTACAGCAGCAAAGAACTGCAAAAATCAGCAAAGAATAAGAGGTATAAGCTTCAATAGTAGTATGCTATAGGCCAAAAAAACTTGAGTAGAGTTATATTTTCCCAAATAACCAGAATACAGATAAGGACTGGGAACATCACATAGTGGATAAGCAGCCAGCAAAGGATGTATTGTTGATGTATTTAATTGATCTTAGAGATCTGACCTGACATCGGAAGGCTGCTTTCTGTGTGGTCCCAGAGCTGCTGATTATTAAGTGCAAGGAGTGCACCTTGACTAGAGCGAGCTGTATAAAAGGAATCTGGTTATACTGGGTCCACGCTGACCAGATTGGTCTGAAAACATGAAGGAATGCTCTAAAGACAATCTCCCATGCACTAGGCATATTGCAAAAACTTATTTTACAATAAAAATTTGTAGATTTTAGATTTACACTGGGAAGCTATAGCTTTAAAACCACTAACAGAAAAGGTGAATAACATTGATTGTCACACCACTGAGATATATTAGTCATCAAGTGCAGGGTCAGTTCTAAAAGTTTATGTGTTCAAAGTCAGAAAAATAGACAAGTGTAAGGCTCTTTGACCAAGGACCAAATTGTGTTTGCTAGACAACTGGGCCAGAGCATCTCCAAAACAGCAGGTCTTCTGGAGTGTTCCTGCTGTGCGTTAGTTAGTACCTCCCAAAAGTGGTCAAAGGAAGGACAACCAATGAACCAGTGACAGGGTCATGGGCACCAGAGGCTCATTGATGAACCTGGAAAGCAAAGTCTTTGCTAGCTTGTCTGGTCTTATTTGTGCTACTGTAATGCTGGCTATTATACAAAGGTAACAAAACACACGGCGCATCCTGGCATTCATGCAGATTTTCCTTTGACATTTTATGTGTAAGATTTGTAAACTTTATAATCTGTGATTTTTATGTGTAAGATTGTAAGATGTAGAAGATTTATTACAACTTACACAAGTAATTTTAAGGGTCTATTACTAATATTGGTGCCAGACAAATCAGTGCTCATTCAAAAGGACTTGTAGAGTCCATGCCGTAGTCAGTTAAAGATTTTTAATCTCTGGCTGATTTTATGTCCTTAAGATTGTATGTTTCTAAAGATAGGCTGCTGCTGTTCCATCCTATGCTCTCAGTATGAAAAAAAACATTTTGTCATTTGTCAATTACATAACCGTCCGTAGTGCCATCCCATAGTATATTTGAGCCCAAAATGTGTATTTCAGCACAAAAAGCTTGGGCTGCATAAATCTATTTTACTACATGAATCACATATGTAACTGAAACAGTCCATCAGAACACACCTGTATTAGATTTCTCTGTCTTTTTTTTTTTCATTAGACATTAGACTGTATCACTATGCAAATTATTTTACAAATGATCCAAATGATTCTAATTAATCAGTTTTTTTTTTTATCAGTGAACAAACTTTGATTACCCTATACCATATTCAGTCATGTACTGTATATTTTTCATCAGTTCTCACAGATGCTGTTCAGCATAAAAAAGATCATTTGGCCTACAATGGGTTTTTTTTTAGTACTTTTTGGGTCCAATGGTTAAATAATTTAAAAGAATGCCCCAGGTCATCTGTCATATGCCCTTTAAACCCATAATGGTTTCGGCCTCCTGATGTGAGAAAAGCACATGTACCAACAACAAAGAAAACCCCACAACACATATGATCTCTGGAACAAAAGAAACCAGTTTCTTCATCCTGGAAACTCTGTGATGCTCCCAGTAGAGAGAGGGAGAAAGAGATATTTTTTCCCTCTATAAATGGTAGAGATTTTTATGTCTGACTCGTAAATCTCTCCATTTACTAAGAGTGAATCTTACTTTAGAGGAATTCCCCAAGCACGCTCCCGGGAGCAACAATGGCCGCACACACAACAGATGGCTGCAAAGCAATGTTGCCTAGCAATGGCTCGTCAAGCCACACTGCAAGCTATTTTTTTTTTCCTGACGGAGAACTTGTTTATCATGCTCACACCCCTCCTTCGAGCGAAAGGAAATCTTAAGAGAGTTTGAGACAGTGAAATGCCACACACATGGATGATGAATGAAACGAGGCACAGGTAACAAGAGGAAATGATTTTGTATCTTGCAGGAATAAGCACTGTAAGTCTTAAGGCATAACATGGACCGCTACACAAATTATGGGAAAACAAATAGCTCAATATTACAATTCTGAACAATTATACAGTGGTCAATGTGCATTCAAAGCAATAATTAGACTGTAGTCTAATTACCCGCTTTAATATTCTTTGATGAATAGTATTAGTCAAAAGGTGATGTTGCATCCCAGGTGCTCATTTTATATGTTAGATCTAAAGCTCTTATTTTATAAATCATTCTGGTATGAACAAAAATGGATGGCATATTATAATCCAGCAACTGATGAATGTGACACAAAAGGATCCTTTACTCTCCAAGTCTCCCCACAGCTGCGAGACATGTTTTTTTTATGTACGATACAACTTTTATGATTTAAAGAGTAACAAACGCCACAATTCACAGCAGCCTATCGACAAACCAAAGCAGAAACAAGCAGAAAATGATCCCTGATGCCAGATTTATCAGACACTAAAAGTACCATTCCCTGCAGTGAGTTCAAAATTAGGAATGAGGCGAGGAAGAAAAGGAGAAATATGTGCAAATCAGCAGGTGCTTGTAGGAAAGATGATGCGAGGCACCACCTTTATCTAAAACTAAACATAGATCTGTTTCTCGTTTCTCTGCACACTTTTTATATCCTACAATACAGCAAACAGACGATTCACTCTGAGGAAGTGGAGAAACTGAGTTTAATAACAGACTTTCAGACACCTACACTCTCAATCAGACCTGAGTAGCTCTTCTTCAGCTGGGGTGGAGTCAGTTACCGGGCTGGAAAAATGAAGTAAACAGCAGTTTACAAAAGCAATTGCAATATTGAAAATCAATATTTATGAATATTTGGAATGGGATATTTTGATGCTTGAGAAAATAGTACAGAAAGTGGCAAAACCTCAATAACCCACCTCAATAATCCATTTTTTCATTTTATTAAATCAGCTTTTGTACATTGCCATAATTCTTTTATTGGCCTCTTCTATTTGATCTTTCAAGAGTACAGCCAGTACTCGCACACACGTTCACACCTAGAGGCAATTTATCTCAGCCAATCCACCTACTGGCATGGTTTTTGTGAGGTGGGAGAACATTCCAGCATTCATTCTAGCTAAAGTAGACTCTCACGAGCATGCATGAAAGCATACACACAGCACCTTAGATTCTAGACATGTTGACATTTATTATGAGAGCCACCTGTCTTTATCAGGGATAAATACACATAAATCACTTTAAGTCTTAAGTTTCACAAAGCTGCTTTGAGACAATGTCCATGGTGAATAAACTTGAACTTGAACTTGAACTTTGAAAGCATGGACTTTTACAAAAGTATACTGTTCACTCGCATTATTTTAGTTTTCAATAGCACCATACATACGACTCTGGTTGACAAACTCCACTCTATTGGATTGAATTCTTTAATGTAAAAAGATGCAGACTCTACAGATCATGCCTTTCTGCCCCAAAAAACTGGGCACTGAGTCCTCTGCTGTACATCACAGTACTTCCTAAACTTCACATCATTGTGTTTGGTGACTGAGAAAATGAGGAAGCTTCGTCCCTCTTGCATTAACAACAATCTTTCTCTTCATGTGAGCAAACTAAAAAAGAGCCACTTTGGCTTACCACCCCTCTACTGACACCCCAAGCTGCTAATCTAAGCCTCTGGAATTTACTATCGGGGAGCAGGAGAACAATTCCTAAGCATAGATTTGGTTACTGCTAATGATCACTTTTTACTATTCCAGTACTCTTAGTAAGTAATCAATAAAGCTAGTTCAATGGCAGTAAAAGTTTGGATAGGTTCAGTGGTATGGTATCCATGTCTTAGCAACCCTGAATGCAGTCAAATAGAAATGCCATTGCTTGATGAGTCTATAAATATCTTTGTGGGATGCAGTGCTATTAAAAAAAATGACTTGTTAACTGAAGAAGCATTTTGAACTTGATTCTAATGTACTGGCTCTGGAGAAACTTAGGGCCAAGGCTCAGGACCTGTGTTCTTGATCATGGTTTCTCTGTATTTAATCTAATTTAAAGTAATATTTAGCCAAGAATTTGAAACTCTATACAGAAATCTGATATATGGCTATAAATTAACATAAATTAACATATAACTTTATAAGTACTGTATATATAAAGAAATTGAAATCCCTCACATTTCAGCAACCATTTTATTATATGTTCTAAAAGGACAATACTATTGAGATGAAACTTGGATATGTTTTAGAGTAGATAATGCGCAAATTGTACAGCAGTACAGATTTACTGTCCTCTAAAAATAACTCAGCATACAGCCATTATTGTCAAAATAATTGCCAACAAACATGAGTACATCTTAAATGATTATGTCAAAACTGTGTCCAAAGTGTCAGTATTTTGTGTGAGCACCATTGTTATTTAGCACTCCTTTAATCCTCCTTGGCATGGAATTCAAAAGAGCTGCACAGGTTGTTGCTGGGATCCTCTTCCACTCCTCCATAATGATATCATGAAGATGCTGGATGTTAGACACATGGTGCTTCTCCATCTTCCACTTGAGGATGCCCCAAAGGTGCCCAGTAAGATTAAGGCAGTGCTAAATAACAATGGTGCTCACAAAAAATATTGACACTTTGCACACAGTATTGACATGTTCACTTAGGGTGTGCTCACATTTGTTGCCAGCTATTTTGACAATAATGGCTGTCTGTCAAGTTATTTTCTGCTATACAAGCTGTACATTGACCACACTAAAATATATCGACGTTTGATTTCTATAGTATTGGCCCTTGAGAAAATACACTAAAATAGTTGTTGAAATGTGAGGGGTGTACTCACTTTTGTGAGAAAGTGTATGTACAAGTATCTGACATCTATTACTATATCTGTGAAATCCAAGCATGAACATGTATGCAATATATGCGTTTTGCATATATTGCCATATATCAGATTTCTGCATGGAACCTGATTAAAATGGTCTCTTATTTACTCACTATTTGTCACAACCTGGTGTGCAAACAAAAAAATTTGGCATATGCACAGGACAATGCGATTTAAAATGACTGTAGAGCAGAGAATTCCAGTGTTACTTTTGCTCTTTGTTTGAATACCAGATACTTTTTTTGATTCTATCTCGTTTTATAGCTTTGTTTCTTCCTGATTTTTCCAATAGCAGAATATATTATGCAAAGCTAACATGCCTTTAAGTTGACATTGTTGAAATGATTTATGAGTTGACTTGAAATATGGATTAAACAAAACTGGTTAACAATTTTAACAGCTTGATAAAAAATGTTTATAGAAATTTTATACCGGTTTATTGGGATTTTTTGTACCAAGAAAAATAAATAAAATCACAGGACATCACACTGGAACACAGTGTTAAATAGGAAATGTTACAATAAAGGACAGTTTTAACTAATAACAACAAAGATGCTAACTAGTACATGAAAAAGAAACTAGAAAGACAAAATACTTCAAAATGTATGTATGGAATTACATTAAAATACATTACAATGATGATGGGAAGTCAAATGGTCATTTACATAGGAAAATGTGACCGCACTATACATGTGAATCAAAGTCTCTGAGAAGCCCATCTGGCATAGAAATGCTTAATATGTTCAATAAAAGGATAATATCACGCACAGTCAGAGAGTGAAATAATTGACAAGAAATATTTCAGCTGAACGGCAGGCTTGTAGCAGGGGGTAGTCAAGGGTTGTGGAGACCTGAGAAATTCAAGCATGTTGTAGGCTTATTTGACACCTCGCCATGCCCCGTTTGACCCCCCAGATGACTAACCAGTTTAATGATTTCTTCCTTTTTTTGGTCCTTAAAGTTGACATGAGAAATCAGAGACAATGGAAGAATCCTGTGGGTATTGAGCCCATTGCGAGATTGTCCTTAGTGGCAAACCCAGAGAAAGCAGACGTTCATTTCTTTCTTTACGCACCATTTAGCCGTGTGAACTGTCAGACTCATGTGAGACAGGCATTCCCCATGGAGAAATTAACTAAGGTAACACAGCAACAGCCCTGTAAAATCTGAACAACAACAAAGACATATAAAAAAAAAAAAAAACCCATAATAAAATTCATGAAGGATATATTTTGTGATGGTGTGTTTTGAGGAAGAAATAAAGGAACAAATTTATTACACTATAAACATATTCTTATTAACAGCAAGTGCAAAAAATCTTAAAAGTTTTAAAACCTATGTGTTGGCTATAAAAGAATTCCAGAAATTTTTTGAGCAACTAACGCCACCTATATATATTCTAACTTTTGCCATTCTTTGGCATTTGCAAATGATGATGCATGCGAAATAAAGACACCTGTAATAAGTCTGGTCATTAAGCCCACACAGACTTTATCTGTGTCAGCGTGTATATAAAAGTGTGTGGGTGGATGTACTGTTCCTTATAAGCAGGAACTGAATGGTGGGTCGATAACAGCCGAGTCCACTGGTGTTCCACTGAAGTCCCACACACTGTAGCCAGTTCCGCTAATCACCATAGTCTCATCTCGCTCTGTGCTTAATCACCTCAGGGGCTGAGATCCAAACAAATAAACAGCATCAGCTCTTGGGCCACAATGCACCTCTGGCCTTGAATTACATTCATATCTTTTTTATCTGTAATCTGCACTTTAGCACTCACTTCCTCTGGTTTATGCTCATCCACTGGCACTACTATAATAGAAAAAAACGTATTACTAAGGTTTCCATTGCTTCTGGTTTCAACACATTTTGTGTGTCTTTAGAAATGTTTAGAATGTTATAAGTTATCAAGGAGAATTAAGAGAAAAGGGCAGTCTGCTTATGGGAATGTTTATGTATCTTGATAAGGATGAAAATAATTTGATAGTTCTGACACTTTATTGATTTATTTAATAAAAAAAAGAAATAATAATAATAATAATAATAATAATAATAATAATAATAATAATAATAATAATAAT
>JAAIIK010000072.1:598184-622181 GCA_014706435.1 Silurus glanis | reverse complement strand
GTTTTGTTTTTTTTAAAGAGAATGGACTGTATTAACAAAACCATTGTTTTAGGAGGAAATACCAATTGAAAGTGTAAAGAAAATATCCCAGAGATACTGTATATAGACATTAATTTCATGTCCAGCTTCATTTAATAAAATGTGAATATTATAGCTATTCATGCCACAATGTATTGACAATGTACAGTACTAGTGCCAAAGAGATCTTTTTTTGACTGCTTGCTATTTCTTATTTGTGTGTTATCATATTAAATGTTATCCCCTGATCTTTCCAGGCTTACAGAGAAGTCTTGTTGAGGTTGTTGTTTAACTGTTATTTAACATATACATAAACTGTTGTTTTACATAAATATATATATATGTGTGTGTGTATATATATTTATGTATATATATGTATATATCACTTTATAATGATTTATGTAACTCTAAACTCTAAACTAAAATTGCATTGATCCTCACAAATCATATTCTAAATTGTGCCATGAGTGACAGGGAAGAAAAGGATCAATGGATTAATTTCTCTGAGATGGGTGTCTTCTCGGGCAGTAGACGTGTCTGCACATGCAAAAGGTGGGATTATGAAATTTAAGCCGTGGACTCTCAGGCTGATTGGCTCGGTGTAACACTGCCCCAAACATGAAGTAACACAAGTGGAGCAATGAGAGCTCTTCCTTACCAGCTCAATCAAACTGAATAAACACTGGGTCATACAAACATGGCTGTCTTCCAAAAAGTGATAGCTTGGACAAAAATAAAATTGCTGAATTATTTTGGTCCAGGATGGCTTTAAAAAGCAGTTTTAGAGCAATAATCACAGTTCTTCCTCATTGTGATTATCTTTATCAAATTCTTGACTGCTCGTAATTATCCTATTAACATATGAAACATTTAGCCAAAACAATTCTGTGAATGAATCAGCAATTATTTGAGCATTAGTGTTGTTTTTCTATTTGAATTGAATTGCAAATATTGAGGCAAGGGGGACGTAATCTTAATTTGGCCTGTCAACTCAGGATCTAATTGACTAGAAGTTAATGAACTTGTGAGACTTGCTTGCAGTCACCTTTACTTCCTATTAATAACCTATACTTCAAATCCTTGTTTTTGCCTTTTTTATCACAGCCTACTTATTGTTCATCACTCTAGCCTTTTTTGTTTTATTTTTTGCTGCCTGCTTGACCATTTGCCTGTCATTTGAGTATTGTCTTGTTCTTTTGTATGTCTGCCCGATTAGTCTGAAATAAACCCAAAATCCTGCATATGTGTCCATCTGTCAGCCTTCATGATGCAGAGCTCCTGGGTTTTCCTTTCATTTAGAAGACCTTAATGTGTTACCTGTCAGTGTGTGACTTCATATTGTTTAAAACAATGTTTTTGGAGCACAGACAATGAGATCAACATCTGAGAATCTTGTTGCAGCAGCTGGAATACAATACCCCCCTGTATTTTCTTTGGGGGTTTTTTTTCCCTCTTTTATTTGCCTTGACTTTGACACTAAAAATGTGTCTTATTTACATCAATATGCTATAATCTGTGCGAACATTTACTCGAAACACATTGATAACAAGCACACTGTCACTCTGAACAGGATGAATTAAGACCCTACTGCACACCTCTTCTTACTCATTGTTGGAAAAAAAATGAATAATACATGTGTGTGAAAAAAATGTGGGAGGCAGAAGTGTCAGATCAAGCAGGATTTACTAAGTTCACCACAAAGAACCCCCAGACATACAGACACACACACACAATGCTGTCATAGGCCACCATGACACAGAGCTGAGGACACTATGTGTGTAAATATGCCCTTATTCCCATGGAAAGTATGTGCATGTGTGTTGTTGGACATGTGATCTGGAGGGTAGCAGTCAAATGCACTTAAAGGTAAAAGAAGCAGTGCAAATGCCCCTTGCTGTAGACACACAATACACACTTTACCTCATAACAGTAATGTGCTGCTTTGCTCCAACCTATAAATAGCAGACAAGGAATGAATTATATTTAAAAAAAAAGCTAGCAAGAGGGATCTATTTTCAACCTAGGTGGTAAAGTGGTGCATATGATCAATGGCAAATAGTTATGTTTTTATGAATATGTCACATGCAATCCAATTCATATACTGTATACATTATGTTTAATTATATTGTAACATGGAATTGAACTGTCTCAATAAAATGTGCTATAATTAAAAAGAAAATGCCTATTTCTATTCTACCAACGTATTATTTTTGCTCTATGGACCTTTTGACTTATGACAACAAATGCATATCAAAAAATCAAAAATCCTCAGAGAGTTCTTTGGCATGAGGCGCCATGTTAAACATCCAGTAGTCAGAATGAGAGAATCGTGCTCAAAACACCACATTTTAACTTCTCTAATACAAGATACACAAATTTGTACGGTCCTGTCAAGCTGACAAAAACATGAACGTGATGAATAGGACATGTGGCTTTGCATGGTTACACGACATACAGCTGTTATCACTTAGGGGGTATTCACTTTTGTTGCCAGTTATTTTGACAATAATGGCAGTATTTTGAGTTATTTTCAGAGGACAGTAAATATGTACTGCTATACAAGCTGCACAGTTTTATTTCTACAGTATTGTCACTTGAGAAGATTATTACTATTATTAGAAAAATAAGTGTTGAGATTATAATATAGTTTTGAGTTTTAAAAGGTAATGCACCAGGATGTACCACAAATTATGTATTTATACATGACAGTTAAATTAAATATGAATCACACAAAATGAAACAATGTTAGTTAGTAGTTAGGAAATAGACATGATGGATGGAATAAATAGCTTGGAATAAAAGAAAGAATAAAAAAGTAAATAATGAAATAATGCTGCTGGTGATAGATATATAGTAATAATATGCCTTATCTTTTGTGCCTTTTATGTTTTTTTTTTGTAATCTTAAATGTTGAAAATCATCTTCAAACATTTCTTTCATTTTTATTTGTTATGTCACAATCTACGAATTTGTTAACATTATAATATAGTATATTCATTGACATCACCACTTATGCCCAGGATGAAAAGGCCTGTAGCGGCAGATGCACAGCACCATTAAGGGCATAAATCTTCCAGCCCACTGATGACACTGACAGATCGTGTCAGCAAATAAGATTTCTGGGTCCCCTGATATTTTAGATTTAAGCCCAGCCATAGCTGATTTCTCATTTATTACCCCCTGCAAATGAAGGTAGCCCTGAGCTACATACACACAACATATGTCACATTTTTATAGAGCACGTGCCAGTGCGAAATGTAGTGTATATTTAGAAGACAGGTATATATAACGAAGGCTGATTATTCAATGTCAATCCTAGGGGGGAAAAAAAAGAAAGCTAAAGGCAATTAACATGGCTTTATATCTTATGAACAGTACATTTAAATAGCATGGTGATGGCGTGGAGTTTTTTCTTCACTGGCTGTGTCATATATATCTGATACTTCACACAATATTGTTTACCTAGAGGCATATCTACTCCTCAGTATGTCTGCCACCAGCCTCCATACAGACCTCTCACATTATTGCACTACTAAATAATTCACTAGCGCAGCTCAGAGCACTTAAAATGCACGTGTGTATGTGCGTATGTTCTTGTGCATGACCTACTGTAAGAAAAAAAAAAGCCATCTCCCTTTACGCTATGGTAGATATAGTGCTGCTGGTTGGGGAGTGTGATTTACTGCATCAATTTGTTCCAAAATATGCCTCACCAATGGAAAAATGGCAAATGGAGTTGATGGTTCAAACCCAGGGTTGAAGTCATCAGCCAGTTCAGGTTGCTTGACAGTGTTGGCACAAAGTGTAGATGTGAGCGAGGTGTTGAAAAATTCATCTGGATAATATATAAATCAGCTTATGTCTAAACAACGTAATGTCATACGTAGATTTCATGTGCAGAATTTATATATCAATCTGTATTGGTAAGAATAACCTGCTGACTGACAGAAAATCCAGCAAAAATATTTAGGTTTTATTCTGCCATTATAGTTGATGTAAATGTTTTGATACGTGGATGTGAATTTAAGTGCATACTTTTTTTATTTTCAAGGCATCGGTCCAAAATAACTCATGATCAACCAAAAGAGGTTTTTGGATGACCTGCAGTTGGCACATAAGTGTTCTTTTATTTATTTACTAACCATTTTATCCTGATCAGATACATGGTGGTTCTAAATCCAATCCCAGGAACACTGCACATAATCCTAGGATTATTATAATGCTGGTTCAAATACACTAGCACTGTTGTAGTGTCTTGGAATTTGTAAAAGTGGCAAAAGATTTAACATAAATAGTGAAAAGCTACAAAACTACTTTGACATAAAGTGCAAAAATTCAGTGCAGAACATGAACATGAATTGAGTTGATGACCACGAATATTGCATTAGTGCCAAAATATAGAAAATCTTCTTTTCCTCTGGATGACCTGAGATTCTTGTCTTATGAAAGAAAATGGTTTTAGGTTCAATAGTTAGTGATGTGTGACTATGGTAAGTTCTATTTTTTCTTAAACATTTTTGCTAAAAAGGAACAGCAGTGAAATACAGACTAGGCATCACGTTAATAGGCCCAGCCGAATGCACATAGAAAATGATCAGTGTCAATATAAAGTGGCAGAGAAGTGCTCTTAATAACATATCTAATAAAATATGTATTAGCCTATAATAATACAACACCAAATGAGCTGCAGATATTCCACTGAGCTAAAAACAAAACAAAAAAACAAAAAACAAATGAAAGTGCCTCTTCTATCTGTAAACTTGTTGCATTGTAGAGAATTGCAATTTGCTGTTGTCAGTTTTGTCTCAGGGAGCCAAGTTCTGTTTATTATTGAAAAACCAGACAGATTTCATTATAACATTCGATTTACTGTTTCTCAATAAGGCTGATGTCTATTCCAATATCTCAACCAGAAAAAAAATGATTTAGTGTGTTGAGACATAAATAATGATTATCCAGATCCTGTTTGGTAATACAAGAACGAGCACTTTAACACATATTAATGCAATTTATGGTTAAAAAAATCTATTGTCAATGGTTTCAGGCAATTAGAGCCACCAGTATAGATGCAGGTTCTCTGATGCAGGTATTAAGTCATCCAAGTACAGTTAACACCCATAAAGCTTTCACAGTTATTATTGATGCTCCTTTGCCCCTTGAGGTGCTTCAGCTGGCAAAAGCTGTTTTGTTTACATCCTACAAACTTCTATAAAACAAGCACACATCTCTCAGCCTTGCTATGTCCTATTGCAACAGCCTTACAGCACTGTTCATATATTTCCAGCAAATGGCTCTTTAATAATTAATTGTTAGCACTACTTAGAGGCCAGAGTGTGCCCTCTTCTATAATGCATGATCTTTATAGCAGCTGATGTCCCACAGCAGTCAGCCGAGTGACACCAGCCCACAACTTATGAAATCTTTTGTTCATCGGGCAAGGTAATGATGAAGTCCAACAAAGCATTCACCAAATTGTGGTAGCTATGGCAGCCCAGGATAAAGGTTCACACTAGTAACCTGAAGCTTCTGAGTTTAACTCTCAGTACTGCCAAAAAATAATTGTTTCATTTTCATTCATGCTTCATTTGCGCCAGATCCAACAGGAAGGGGATTTAACCCTCCATTAGGAGAGCCCATGTTGTAAAATTTATTTATAAACATGTAAAACAAGTAAGCAAAATTGAGAGTGTAGAACAATATTGTATTTTGTATAATTGTATAATATTGTATAACTTGTTTTGTAGATTTTGTATTTGTAAATAACATTTAACAGTGGACATTGTCACAATACAATTACACAATTGACATTTTTATAGAATTATTCTGATTTTCCATACACACATTAAATGCTACACATGAGCATTGTAAATCAAAACATAAAGAGATGACTTTTACATGAACAAATATATATATATATATATATATATATATATATTTTTTTTTTTTTTTTTTTTTTTTTTTTTAAACACGATTCACGTGTATCTTGTTCAAAGGGTATAAGGAATTTTTTGCAAGCCCCAGTGTTTTCTTGCAAAATGTTTGAGTGTGAATGGATATTGTGCAGCTTAGTAAATAGAAAATATGCAGCAGCCTCCTTACTGAAATATAATGATTACAATACCTTGTTGTACTACAGTCATCATGCCTACAATATTAGCCCTACATTAGAGAGCTGTATTATGTACACACAGTATCCCAAGCTCAATATTAAACCGAGAACCCAGCAGTTGTGTGGTGGCAATGCAACCCTGTGTTCTCAAATTGTATTTGATTTTATTTTTTGTTTGAAAGATATATTACATTACATGCAAACTTTTTCTCTTGCTTCAATTCTCGGCGCAAAGGCTTGTCAAGACATTGAAAGATTTTCCATTACTATAAAAATGTTGGGGATTAAAAATTCATTATGTTTTTCTTAGAACAGTCAGATTGTGTGGCTCTTTGCCTGTGCTAATCTTAGCTAGTGTCATAGAGAATTACATGTCTGAGACATTTAACAGGCACATCAAAAGATGTGATCTTTGCCAAGGTTTGATAAAAACTTGTAGACAATAATCAGGTGTGAAATAAGTTGGAAACTGGATTTTTCCTGGCAAGTGTGATCTTCTGTCTTATTACATTTTCAAGTCCTGTCAGAGTAACACAATTCAAAAATATATATATATATATTTCTTCATAAAAAACCTGTTGAAAGGCAACCTTGTGGCTCTCACCTTGCTGCTTTTTGAGAAGGAAGTGACACATCCATCAGCACTCAGCCTGTAAACTACTGACAGTTGCTGGTTCCATCAATTATTTATTTGGAGAGCTGTTTTTAGCCAAGCTCCCAGTGCCACAGATAGCTGTCTTTATTTTCACGTCTCTGCTTGGAAAAGAAGATCCATCCAAAGTGACACCTTGACATACGTCAGGTTGTGACTTATCAGAACAGAGCATTTTATGTCCCAAGCCTACAACAATTGATGTGTATTTTGTTGCGCAGAGAATCTCTGGGCAGTGCTGCATCATGGGGCCCAAGAGACTACTTGCCATCATGCACAGTGAAGTAATACTTAAGCTTGATCGCATACTATTGCAATGTTTGTTTTTCCATGATCTCTCTCTCTCTCTCTCTCTCTCTCTCTCTCTCTCTGTTTCTCATGCCTAACAAGGGTATGTATTGCAACAAGATTCATACAAAGTGACACCAATTATAACCAACAATTCTGTACAACACTGATTGCAGATGACACTCAAGACCACCTGTTTCACAGCCATCACCCCAGTAGCAGTCAGGAGGCTTCCAATATATATATATGTATATATGCCCCTCCTCAAACCATGCAACTGGGGTGCACCAAGCTATGCAAGGGAGAAAGAGAGAAACAACAAGACACAACATTAAAATACCTATAAACTTTACCCCTGGTCTCAACAGCCTTCATAAACGACCCTGCTTTGCTCAGACATTCATAAAACTGGACATCTTAACTACATATAATGGATGAAGATTGGTGAAGAAAAACACCTGTGGTCACGATCAATATTGTATTATGCCATAAGGCATGTGGTCTTTTGTGGCCCCACAATTTTTTTCCAGAGTTTCAAAATGATATCCTGAGGTACATTTTGGGCAAAAATATCAGATTTTTTTTTTGATTGTCTGATTTACTCTATTTGTTCATTATCCCATTCCTAGGCTACATCATTAGCCTAGATGGAGTCACTATGGACACTATAGACTCTCACTGAGTTGCCTAAAAAAACTGACCCCAATTGAATAAAACTATGATAACAGGAATCAGTTTCTGCTTGCAGTAACGCTGCCTGTCAAAGAGTAGCACCATTTGCAAGAGGGAACCACTTACCTTTTCATCGTATTCACTGACCTAAAGAATCATGAATATCTTAATACAGCAAAATGTCTTAATCTTTGCTGGGCACATTGGTCATAGGTTTTTAATGCTTGGCTCCAGTTTTCCTTTTCTTATAGACCTGGATCTAAAAAAAATTAAAAATTAAAAAAACAAATTACAACTCACATAGAAGGCTGGAGAGAGAAGAAACTCCTTCCTGCTTTCTATGTGAGTGCCATCACCTAGCACTCCTCATATGTGCTATGTTTGTACCAATGAAAATTTGAGCAAACCTCATGAAATCAGTAGCCATAAAATCATCACCCACAGAGCACCCAGGGACCCAGTGCACATATAATTTGCTATAGGAATAAAACTGGTGACCTAATATGCTTCAGATGTTCATTGTAACGCGCCCTATTAAATGCATATGCCCAGGCTAGGATCCCACAAACTTTACCAGCTGGAAGCTACAGCCACTGCCTGTACCACAGAGACCCTGGACAGAGTACATTACAGCAGACACTGTCATGGACTGAAGTACTCATTTTATCTCTCAAGTTTGGTCCAGCTTAAAAAACAAACTAGGAGTAATCAAGTCAATTCAAGTAGCTATAATGTAATTTCCACCATATGCAGTTGATACTGCACAAAGTAAAACAGAACAACATTCTTCCAACAGTTGGACTAAGAGATGGATAAGACAACACAGAACTAAAACATAAGTAAACCTATGCCCAGGACTACTGTACATAAAGTGCACATGAGCAAACAACACAACAAAGTACTATTAAAAAAATAGCACAGTGAATTAGAGTGCAGGACCAACCAGCACATGATGCAAAAGTTGATGTGGACTAACGTGCAAAGGTATTGTTCATATAATAAATATAGATAATAACAAAAACAGAAGTTCAACCTCAGGATACCACCTGCAAACTAATGAATTGTTTACCTGTGAGCTCAGTTTTACATCACGACTACAGACTTGTCTATTGCAAACGTTGATTCCCAGTACCCTGTTAACATTTTCTAAATCCACTGCCTTTTGATTACACATACAAGTTTTTACCTTAGTTCTCCTGTTTATCCTTTTTTATGGCTTTCCAAACCAAACTTTTGGAAAATGTCATGCCCTAGAATTCTGTGAATTTTAATGATTATTAAAATGTAAACACTTTACATTCTATACATCTAGTTTTTTATGGCAATTAGGTGTAACTTTTACAGATTTACTGTATAAGATGCAGGATGTTTGAATGAAGTTGAAAGAGTGTATACATGTACTTAAAGAATATAGACAAAAAAATAAAAATAAAAAATACATTAAATATAAAATCAACATTTTTACATTTGAATATTTCTTTCCTATGCAAACAAAAAAGGGTGTAGAATGTATAAAACCTGCAAAGCAATACAGCTAAGCCAGTTGTCCAAACTGCACATTAATTGATAATGGCTCTAACGCCCAGTGTTCTTGATATTATCACTGCTTTGATGATGGGGTTATGCAGAGATGGAAGAGAGTGGATGAAAGCTCTTTAAAAATGTTAAAATTCTTGTAAAAAAAAAAAAAAAAAGCACTAACTAAAAAAAATCTATAAAAACCACATTCTTGGGCTGATACTGCAGATGACTTCAAAGCATGTGAAATACAGAATATCAGTTATTTTAAAAGGCATTGTTCCCTGAGTAGGCTTTGCTCATCAAACAAGGAGGTTAGCCACTTGAAATGAGTAGTATGGTTGCACCTTTTGCACTTTCAATGGGTTTGACAATGCACATAACAGGTATAAAGGTCACTAACATGATGTTGTATTGATCTGGTATAATGTCATACTGTCTATGTCAGATTGTTATTCACATTCACCATTTCATGGATAGCATCAGTTTTCGGCATGACCTTTTTTAAACCAGACAGAAACAGAAAAATGTCACTGGCCTTTGTGAGAGGCCAGAGAAGTTGTGAGTGTGTGGAATCCTTTACAGGTGATCATATAAACACCTCTAACATTACATGCGGAACTAGTATGTATACGTGACAGGCATCCCTAACAGTTTCCATAACTCTATCTAACAAGTGTCATGTATTGCATTCAATGCATGATAGCAGAACAGGATGCACGTGCAAATTAAGAATGTTTGTTATAATATAAACGGGCAAAACAATTTCAAAAAAAGCATTGAGCACACTCAAAAGCATGAAATGGGTCAGACAGTTAGCAACACAACACAAACTAGGCAAACCAAGATTAAAATAAAAACAGATGAGAGACCTGAAACAAATGGCTTGGTAAACACTAGAAATCTACTGGGGTGATGGCTGTGAAACAGGGGGGGGGGCAGATTGGGGGGCTGGTGGATTACTGTAAAAAATCACCACACTTACCACCCCTAAGGCACTTTGCCCATAGTGCCTACAAAGTCCCTCCCTTGGTGGTCCATTACCTGGGTAAAATGTCCATTCAAAACCGTGTGTGCGGAGGCAGGCATAGTCTCTGTTGGAGTACTGGGACAGACTCCCAAGGGTCAGGTTGCTGGAACAGGCTATAGGAGGCTGTGCCATTGATCCCTGGCATGAGCAGGTCATGGGAGTGGGCCATGTTGCCAGGCTAAGGGAGGCTGTACCATTGGCCAGCAAAGAGGAATCACTGTCAACAAGGATGACCATACAGGTTCCTGACAAAGATAAAAATTTTTATATTTGGATATGTTCTGAATTAGGGGATTTGTACACCCACTGGAAAATTTTATATTACATTGATGTTGGGTCAAATGTCTTATGGGGTGAGAGCTTTTTAATTTAAGCACAGGTATCCACTGATTATAAGTCACTAGGCATCATTGAAAACTGCTAGAATAGATTGGGCATGGATCTTTGAGACAATTGAATTATCTGGGGAGAGTATCTGCTTTGCCAGTCTTGGAGTCTGGCCTACAGGTAAATTAGAACCAAGTAAAGGACAGCATCCAAGAAGCTTGGTGGGGCTTTAAATATCTGGATGATTTAACATATCCCCCCTGTCTACTGTCTCTGTTCTTTGAGGGCCAGAAACACTTCATTCTCAAGATTATAGTTTCATCTATCTGGAGGGTCTGGGTGTCTCAGAATAGAGGCATGGGTAAAGGTTCTGTGGGATTGACACTACATTGTTATATCTTAATACTCTTTAATGAAAAAACTAAAAAATAAAATTTAGAAACACAATGACTTACTGAAGCACAGTCAGTGATTAGGGTTGTGATGATTCTGTAACATCCTTGACCTTGGACATTCATCATGCTTATTAATGCTTATTACGACTCTACAACAGAAATTCTATCGTTAGCTGTTAAACTCACTAGTTTTAAACAGGAATTAATAGTTAGTACGTTGGAATCTATAGAAATGCTAAAAAAAAAATTTATAAATGACTCGATTACAAAGATTGGCAGATGAAAGGGGCATTGACCAGTCCATATAAGTGCCACCTCTGATTAGTGTTTTCTTAGATTTACATCAGGTTGTACAGGTCCAGATTTTAAAGAACCACTTCCCAAAAAGCTAATAGTAGTGTATGTAGTGTTGTTTGCCACTGTGACATGGTACCTGATGGTCATCCCAGGTGATTCATTTCCATGTCAGGATCTCAGAATAACGATTTACAACTCTATGATCTCCCCTTCAGCCACTGCTCACAACCTCGGGGTAACCATGGACAATCAAATGTCCTTTTTCTCACATGTTGCTAATGTGACTGACTCTTGTCGATTTCTTCTCTACAAAATAAGAAGGATTCTACCATTTCTTTCCACACAGGCTGCTGAAGTACTTGTTCATCAACTTGATCCAAAATGCAGCTGCACAACTTGTGTTCATCCTGCCCAAGTTCTCACACACCACATCACAGCTGCGATCTCTTCACTGGCTTCCGGTAGCTGCACGCATCAGATTTAAACACTGATGCTTGCCCACAAAGCCAAAAATGGACCGGCACCTTTATACCTCAAAGACCTCATCACTTCTTGCACTGCACCATGCTGCCCGAGATCTTCTAGCACTGCTCGGCTGCTCGGCTGCTCCCACCTTCTCTCAGCGTTAGAGGAAATTATACATCAAGGCTCTTCTCTGTTCTGGCACTGAGGTGGTGGAACAGCTGAGTCACTGGCTTCAAGCGAAAGGTGAAGACCTACCTCTTTATGAAACACTTAATCTAGCACTTTTTCCAGGTTGTTTTGTCTTTGTTTATATTTATAAAAAAAAAAAAATCCTCTCAAGAGAGGTGTAGGCTGATGGCATCTTAACTTTGCAATCAACCAGTATTGATTTATTCATTGATAGAGACTCAAAGCACTTTTGTACATCGCCCTGGAAAAGGGTGTCTGCTACAGTAAATGCTGTAAATGTAAATGTAAATGTACCTCAGACCAATTCTTCTATATCTGATGTCATTTGCTGCTCGTGGGTGCCTAGCAACATAGTTGGAGCAGTACAACAGATCACATAAAATCCCTGTTGTCTGGCAAACAATGTATAATAAGCTGTCTGTAACAAGGCAACTCATCAACATTATCCAAACTTAAAATTACTGATCTATATATTCTTTCCAATCAATATATGAATACAAATGAAAACAATTGTCAAAACATGGCAGGCAGAAAGGTTAGATGCATGGTAATCTCAGGAACAATAACAAATGTCTAAAATTTACAGGTTCTGTCTATATGGAAATGGTTTAGAAACACTGTATTCAAACCTGTACTGAAATACAGAATCCAAACTTTTACTTTCATGCAAACCCCACACATGTACAGAGAGGTAATGCAACTATAGCGTATATATGCTCATATAAATGAAATTTATCCAGATATATGAGTCATCTTTTTAGAGAACAAGTTAACAGTGGTTCACATTTATTATTTACAGTATACTGTATATCTGCAATATGCCCATTGATAATATACCAAGTTTATTAACTTTATACTAATGTTAAAGCACTGTTCTAACACTGCTTTGCAGAGCTCCAAAATAAACTTAGATTTACTTTTACCACATATCTGTACAAAGAAATATTGCCAATTTCACAGATTGCATGCTGTACACATGGCATATCTTGGCAGGGCTTTCCAAGAATATTAAATTTCATTTCATAAAAATTTTTATTGTTGTCGTTCTGCTCTTAAATGCGCTTAAAAATGATAATAAATGCATTATAATAAAAGGGTACTTAAAGGACCCTGTGAAACAACTGACCTTTCTCAGCTTTATAAGAGATTCTTGTACTGTGTCTTGCATGACATTTCTGTATTTCTGTAATGTAGCATACCTTAGAACCTGGTGAAGTAAATCTGGTTAAATATTATTAGCTTTCTCAGTCACAGTTAGTCACATTTTTTAAGGCTTTCTGCAAAGCACATCTGGTTTAAAAGCTGGATAAAATGATGTTCTGAAAATTGCTATTCGTTGTTATAATTCATTCATTCATTCATTCATTTTCTCCCGCTTATCCGTAATTCGGGTCGCGGGGGCAGCAGTCTAAGCAGGCCCCCGCCTTCGACTGCTGCCCAATCCTCACAGCACCGTCCCTTACGGTCCCTCCTGCAGGTGGTGAGCCCACGGGAAGTCGTTGTTATAATTGTGCATGAAAATAGCAACCTTTTTTTGAAGAGTCCATTTGTTTCAGTGTTTTCTAGCACTTCCAGGGCATAGTGGTAAGTTTATTGTTAAGCTCAAACATAAAAAAAGACATACTTTTTGAAAACTAAACTGATACAGCTAATAAGATTGTATTACTCAAAATTTTCATTACATTAGTGTGCAGAAAGTAGCTTTGTCTAGAAAAAAAATCCATCTATGCATATATCCATATGTTTTAACTGTATTTATACAAATATTCAGTATATGCATGAACTAAAGGTTGTAGACTCCTTTGTAGCTGCTGAGAGCAGATGTAATCAACAGGGACCACAGCCCATAGATTCACTTTGGACTCCATTATTCTTGGATTAATATACTCGTCTCTTCTCTTTCTAGACAAAAAAAGCAGGAAACCTGTCAAAGACAGTATGTTTGCCTTTGGAGACCATCTTTGTTTCAGGTAGCAATAACCTGTTTCCATAGAAACAGTATGACATTAGAATAGTGATGTCATCAGGGCTGTAGTTTTAGTGGCACATTCCAGAGCAAACACAGTGACCGATTCATAATGCCTGAAAAATCATACATTAAAATATGATTATTTCTCATTGCCAAAACCAGATATGAGTCCAAAGTCTAAAAAATTACCAAAATAATATGAACACACACACATACTGTATATATACATACACACACATATGGCAATATTACACTATGTGCATACAAACTTACCTTTCTCAATCTCACTTTTCTGACTTTTACTTACTTACTTAATCATACTGGTTAATGAACAACATGCTTTGAGTAAAATATATGCTGGGGCCATGGAGGGTTAATGCTTTGAAATAATGAAGCCATAACATACCCACTCAGACTTTTCAAGCTAAAACTAAGAAATGGAATAGAAAGTCTAACTTGTTAAAACTCTTCCTAGTTCTTCTTATCTTCTATTTTTGAACAAAGTAAAACCAATGTCTAACATCCACTTGATGTTCTGTGTAAGTTTTGTTCTCAAGGTAATGCTTCTGCAAATTGCAAAATTCTTGGTCCTTACTTAAGTGAACAGATGGACAATGGCAAATAAGCACCTCCTATCTGTTCTTTTCTCGTTCCCTTGTTTGTAATTAAAACTGAGTTAAAATTGTCTCTTTTCATCAGAGTCCAAACTATTCACCTTGCGGTTTGGACTCGCTTATAGAGTGAAGCCTGGGATTTTTAGTGTGTAGTAGGAATAATGTGTGACTCATTCTTCTGGAGTGCCATGCCACAGCTAAAGCCACTGCCAGTGCAGCACTAGGTGCCAATAAAGGAAGGGAGAGAAACTGCAGAGAAGTACATCTGTTTGACTTGGCACTGATGCTGTTCATTGGGGAAAAAACATAGATGTCGAGTGATTCCCTGAGCTCATCTAGCAAATACACAAATAATGGATCCGTCTCAAGATTTTTTGCCAAGGGCATGATTTAAAACGAAATTAACATAACAAAATGTCAAGTCAGCCCCAAAAGGGGCAATGGTTTATTACTTAACACAGATGCTTGTTTATTTGCCTGAATACAGGAAGGTACTAATAGTTTTAGGTAACCTTGATTTTTGAATGATAAAACGAGTTTCTACAAAAATTCAATACTATTAGAAAAAGAGAAAAATTAACATACTGTACTGCTGGTTTTGGAGAGACTTATAAATTGGAATATCATGTTGGCGTGGCTTGTTTGGATAGTTTCCCTGTCACCAGTCATGCCTAGCATCCTCTGGCGAAGTGTGAGTGCCTACTGCTGAGTAGTGGATCTCATTTTATGGAACCATGCCAGTTATTTTTAGCCTTTCCCTGAGTTCAGATATTAGTCACCAGTACTAAGACAAGGTCAGCCAGAATTGTACATGCCAAGTGAGGAAAGTTGATGAGAGTTGCCTACCTCACACTAAATTACAACATCTATGTCTTATTTGCCAAATACATGCAAGAGCTGTGGTGGTGGCTGTTGTCTGTATCTCATTGTGCCCTGAAAAATGATGAAGGCATCTCCCTATTGCATCTTTATGAGAAGTAAAATTAGCCTGACAGGAAAAAGAAAGAAGAAGAAAAGAATAAATAAACAGATGAAAATGCCAGCTCATCTAGGCTTTGTTCATTTCCCTAGTGTCTCAAAGCATGGCGATGAAAAATTCATGATCCTGTATAGTTGAGATACAGACTCTTGAAATGCAAAAACAAAAGGAAATCCCTTTCCACCTTAAAAAGTACCTAGACAAATGTAAGCCAAAATCTATACAATTGATCTATTGTCAGATATTTGAGCTTTATATGCACTTAGAATATTTTCTGGAATGTAAGACAAGCTGCTAAAAGATGATTCTCGTTGAATCTCTAGTTAGAAATACTTATAAACCCTTCTCTTTCAATTACACTGGAATTTTTTTTTTGCAAAAAGTGTAATTGTTAATGGCTTTGTAATATGGGAAAATCAGGCAAAGTGTAATGATCCATGTGCAGAAGTGACAGTTAACTTGCAATGTAAGTTTAGCTGATAATACTTTATTCATATCTATTACACTGTATAGGATAGCAAAACAATATACTGTACTTTCCTGCACCTTAGCAGAGTTATAGATGTACAATGACCATACATAACATTATTAATAACACTGATTATCTCTTTATCATGGCACCTGTTAGTGGGTGGGATATACTAGGCAGCAGGTGAACATTTTGATCTCGAAGTTAATGTGTTAGAAGCAGGAAAAATGGGCATGTGTAAGGATTTAAACAAATTTGACAAACTTGTGGCATGTCTCCAGTGTTCAGTATCTTTCAAAAGTTGTCCGAGGAAGGAACAGTGGTTAACCGGTGACAGGTTCATGGGCGGCCAAGGCGCAATGATGTACACACAGACGAACTCCTGTAGCACAAATTGCTGAAGAAGTTAATGCTGTTAATACTCGGCAGGCCAGAACTGTTTTGGCAGCAAAAGGGGACCAACACCATATTAGGCAGACCATAATGTTATGCCTGATCGGTGGTCATAACGTTATGCCAGGTCAGCATATATGTTACATACTATACACAGTATGATTTCTTTTTTTATTGTATAATGTTTTTTATTGTATAATGTCAATCCTATACATTTGCATTTATTTCTATGCATTTATTGCATAAAATATTTTTTATCTTAATCTCAAAGTCCATAAACCATATGTAAGATAATCTTCCCAACAATAGAGGGATTAAGATAAACGTGTTATCCAGAACACAAAACCAAAAAATAAGGTAAGAATCAATCACACTATAACAGCTAGACAAACTTTTTTGAGGTTGTGCAATATTACGTTTTAGCAAGACTTTACTAGCTGAAGTCTATGAGGTTAGGTGGAAAATCCCTGTCACAATGAAAGTTATCTTGTGCAAAATATATGTTTTTGCTGACATTTCCATGGATCATTTTCTGTTTCCCTTGATTATACATATGAGATGCACAGAATTTGTTTTTGTCAGCTATCACTATAGCGAATAACAAAGAGCTATTAACATGAAAGTGATGCTTGTTGACCCAAAAGTCAGTCAGAAAATACCATTAAACACAACCACATTCATATGACTGTCTGCAACAGTTGGAAATCTACCAGGAAATTGCAAGGGGGGGGGGGGGGGGGAGAGGAGGAATCAATATTTAAAAAACACTTTTGGTCACTAAAAATATAGAAATACCACTAACTGATTTATACTGATCAGGGTCACTGTAGGTACAAAATTGAAACATGGAATAAATGGTGGGAAATCAGTGCATAACAGTTCCTCATGCAACCATATTAGCCTACTCTCTCACATCTAGAATAGCCAATCTGCCAACCAGCATGCGTGTGGAAGTGGGAGGAAACTGATGAACCCAGAGGAAAACCACACTAACACTATACCCACATTTTATTTTTGTTTTGCTTTATGAAAAGTGTTAATAATTGCATTTTATTTAAGTTCAGAAACAATAATTGATACTGCATAGTGCAAGTCATGTTCCATCAGCAGCAAAATTGGGGGATGGGCCAATATTTTGTATATAACTGGAAAAGTCACACATGAAATAAATTCATGTCATTTACCCTTGTTCGCAGTATTCAAGTCAAGAGTCAAGTCAAGAAGCTTTTATTGTCATTTCAATCAAACATTGCTGACGCATTACACAGTGAAATGAGACAACGTTCCTCCAGTACCCTGGTGCTACATAAAACAACATAGAGCGGCATCACACAACATAGAGCTACATAACAAAACACAGAGCAAGGACTAATGTAAGTTGTCCTCGCCACATAAAGTGTATCGTGTGCAACCGAGTGCAAACAGTGCAGACAAAAGACAGTGCAAACAAACAACACAAGACAGTGTGGGACAGATACACAAAACACAAAATAGTGCTGACCAGTAAAACAACTGTATAATATGTTATACAGTTCAAAAGAGAGAACTATAAACGAGTGTACGTGTAAATATGAAGACAATGTTTTGCAAAAATGGCAATAGCAGCAATCGAGAGGTGCAGAACAGCATGTAAACTGTATAATATGATTAATATAATATGGTCGGTGCTGAAGACATGTTTTTTTGTACAGTCAGTTCTGTGTGTTAAGGAACCTGATGGCTAGAGGGAAAAAACTGTTGCACTGGATGTGAGGCCTGAATGCTACGAAACCTCTTTGCTGATGGTAGGAGAGTGAAGAGTGTGTGTGAGGGGGGTGTGGGGTCACCACAATGCTGTTGGCTTTGCGGATGCAGCGTGCAGTGTTAATGTCCGTGATAGAGGGGAGAGAGACTTCAATGATCTTCTCGGCTGTCCTCACAATCCTCTGTAGAGTTCCCAATCCAGGCAGTGATGCAGCTGCTCAGGATGGTCCCTCCAAAGAACATGGTTAGGATGAGGGGAGGGAGATGGGATTTCCTTAGCCTTCTCAAGAAGTAGAGGTGCTGCTGGGCTTTCTTGGTGATGAAGCTGGTGATGAGTTCAGGTAGTGACCAGGTGAAGTTCTCCACCAGATGAACACTAAGGAATTTGGTGCTTTTGATGAGCTCCACAGAGGATCCATCGATGATCAGTGGAGCATAGCCGCTCTGTGCTCTCCTAAAGTCAACAGCGATCTCTTTAGTTTTGTTAATGTTCAGAGAAAGGTTGTTGGCTCTACACCAGCCTGTTAACTGTTGCACCTACTCTCTGTATGCTAATGAGACTCACCTTGGTAGTGTCATCGGCGAAATCAATGACGTGATTTGAGCTGTGCATTACAACACAGTAATCAGAGTCAGCAGAGGGAACAGCAGAGGGCTGAGCACACAGCTATGAGGGGCTCTAGTGCTCAGTGTGGTGGTGCTGAAGATGCTGTTCCCGATCCGGACTGACTGAGGTCTCCCAGTCAAGAAATCCAGGATCCAGTTGCAGAGAGGTGTTTAGGCCCAGTAGGCTCAGCTTCTCAATCAGGTGCTGAGGGATGATTTTGTTGAATGCTGAACTGAAGTCTATGAACAGCAATCGTAAGTATGTTGTTTCAACCAGCAAATCACTTGTATATATATATATATATATATATATATATATATATATATATATATATACAACCCAAGCAGACATGTAAGATTTATTCATATTTTTAAGAAATATTAGAAAAGCGCTCACTTTGGCCCAAACACATTCAGAATTGAGCCTAATCTGATGATTTGGCAGAGGACTGTATGGCATTTCTTTCAGAATGATGAGAGGGAGTTAATGGGGGAGTTTTGTAAGCCAGTGAAGGAAACTGGGCCTCCTGTTGCTGATCCCCTGCCTGTAATTCGGCTAAAACTCCTGCTGCTCTGTCTCCACTGTGTGTATGTCAAAGTGCCACCCATGTTCCGTTTCATGTGCCAGTAATTAGCTATCAAACCCCGGCTCTCTTACAAGACCAAGTCAAGATAAATGGCATGCCCATGACTCTTTTGGTAAACATTCAGACTAATTAACAGGCCACATCATGTAAAAGGGACATGCTGGGATTTTAACTGACTGACAGCATATATATATATATATATATATATATATATATATATATATACGTTTGTGTAAAATTAACTTACATCAGGGTAAGATCCTCGGCTCTAAATGGTTAAAATCAATACAGATCTAAAGGGGCATGGAGCATATGAGCCAATTGCCTCTAAGTCACGCATCAGCAAACGGCTGCTAATCAAAATTCAGCCTCTCCCCATTTTCTCTAGAACGCTAAACTAATTCTGGAAAATTTACTGGCACGTGAACGCGTTAATTACATGAAGTTGTGGCTTATTCATTGTGATTCTTCACGGGGACGTGCACTAATTCCCTGGTGGCCTACTCTCAGTGTGCGGATACCTGACCCGAGCAGAGAGCAGCCTTCATTTACACAGCCTAATGAAGCGAGGGCTGTTTTCTAAAGCAGGGATAGCATCACCCACTCCAATGTTACAGACATGTTACTCACCCACATCCGCCCACAAGTCTCACCCCTCCGCCTCCTTTTATGTGTCTTCCAATTGAGCAGGGCATGCAGCTGAATTACGACAAATACTCATTCCCCCACATGTGGACTACATCAATAAATCTCACTTAGCAACCCTCTATCTAGAGGGAGGGCTGTGCTGAGATAACTGTGCTATGGGGGAAAAATGTTTTTTCACATTTTTGTCTGTCACCAGACGTAGTACTATAACGCAAGAGCAATTTCAATAGGACAAGCCAGCTGCCACTTAGGATAGATAAAATAGATGTGTAATTTGTTATAATATTGTTGTTAATATTGTTAAATATTTTAAATATTTACTTAACCCCTCTATATATGGTAAACAAAATGAATTCTACTTTACTACTACTGCTAAACAGAATGCAAATGCATTCCTGACACTTTGAAATGATAAATTTAGTTCGACTGCTGTCCAAATAAAATATTGTAGACCTTACGTTTTGAGACTAGCTCTGAAAGTACTTTATTTATCTAGGTTTGCACACTATCAAAATACCTCAAAATACTCATCTTGCACAGCAATATCCTGCCACTCCTGGAACGTGTCCTGGAATATATATATATATATATATATATATATTTCTGTGATTCGTGCTGGATCAAAATTGCGACTTTTGAGCTGAATTTTCATCTTCGGAAAGAGAGTGAAGTCGCAGGAGCCAAATCTGTCAAGTAGGGTGGTCAAGTACAACAAAGAAAGATAACTATAGTCAATTACAACTGTTTTTACAGATCAAACAGAGGAAAAAAATATGGAATCACACAAATCTGAGGAAAATTGTATGGAATCACCAAATAAAAATACTACTAGTACTTTGTTGCACCACCTCTGGCTATTATAACAGCTTGAATTCTCTGAGGCATGGATTTAACTAATGACAAACAGTATATTTCATCAATCTGTCTCCAGCTTTATCTTATTGCAGTTGCCAGATCAGCCTTGCAGGTTGGAGCCTTGTCGTGGACCATTTTCTTTAATTTCCACCACAGATTTTCAATTGGATTGAGGTCCGGACTATTTGCAGGCCATGCCATTGACATTATATGTCTTTCCTGTAGGAATGATTTTACAGATTTTGCCCTATGGCACGATGCATTATCATCCTGGAAAATGATGCTACCATCACCAAACATCCTTTCAATTGATGGAATAAGAAAAGTGTCCAAAATCTCAACATAAACTTGTGCATTTATAGAAGATGAAATGACTGTCATCTCTCCCATACCTTTACCTGACATACAACCCCATATCATTAATGATTGTGAAAATTTGCATGTTTTCTTCAGGCAGTTGTCTTTATAAATTTCATTGGAACGGCACCAAACAAAAGTTCCAGCATCATCACCCTGCCCAATGCAGATTCGTGATTCATCACTGAATATAACTCTCATCCAGTCATGCACAGTCCAAGATTGTCTTTCTTTAGCCCACTGAAACCTTGTTTTTTTCTGTTTAGATGTTAATGATGGTTTTCGTTTGGCTTTTCTGTATGTAAATCCCATTTCTTTTAGGCGATTTCTTACAGTCCGGTCACAGACAGTCCGGTGACTCCACTTTCTGCCCATTTGTTCCTCATTTGTTTTGTTGTGCATTTTCTGTTTTCAAGGCATAATTGCTTTAAGTTTTCTGTCTTGGCGCTTTGATGTCTTTCTTGGTCTACCAGTACGCTTCCCTTTTACAACCTTTCCATTTGATTTGTACTTGGTCTAGATTTTAGACACAGCTGACTGGGAACAACCAACATCTTTTGCAACATTCCGTGAAGATTTACCTTCTTCGAGAAGTTTGATAATCCTCTCCTTTGTTTCAACTTACATCTCTCGTGTTGGAGCCATGAGTTATGTCAATCATCTTGGTTCAACACATCACTAATGTGTGCAAGCACTCTTTTTTAACTGCAGACAAATTAGCAGTTGTAATCAGATACAGGTGTTTGTTTTAGAAATGCAAAGTGCATGGTGATTCCATATAATTTTCCTCAGATTTGTGTGATTCCATATTTTTTTCCTCTGATTGATCTGTAAAAACAGTTGTAATTGACTATAGTTATCTTTCTTTGTTTTTTTTTTAAGTGTTTTATACAGCCAGAAGTTTGGATTGTTGAGTGAAATATGTTTTGTGGCATATATGTGCTTGTTTTTTTTTTCTACACAATTAAACATTTGAATGAACATCTTCTGAGAGGGGTGATTCCATACTTTTTGCCAGGGGTTGTAGCACCAGGTCCACAGCTCCCGGTGTACACAGGACAATGTCTTTTGGCACACTGACTTATAAAAGTCTGTGCTCCCTGTGACTGTGCATGCAGCCTTGTGCTGCCATCTGTTGGCGTGTTGCAAAACTAGTCTTGAAGCTTTTTGATACCACCTTTTACTATGACTACAAGTATGTCTTCTTCTTCTTCTTTTGGCTTCTCCCATTAGGGGTCGCCACAGCGGATTATCCGTCTCCATACCACCCTGTCCTCTACATCTGCCTCTTTCACACCAACTACCTGCATGTCTTCCCTCACCACATCCATAAACCTCCTCCTTGGCCTTCCTCTTTTCCTCCTACCTGGTGGCTCCATCCTCAGCATTCTCCTAACAATATACCCCATGTCCCTCCTCTGCACATGTCCAAACCATCTCAATCTCGCCTCCCTCACCTTGTCTCCAAAACATCACACATGTGCTGTCCCTCTAATAAACTCATTTCTAATCCTATCCCTACTCGTCACTCCCGAAGAAAACCTCAACGTCTTCAGCTCTGCTACCTCCAGCTCCACCTCCTGTCTTTTAATCAATGCCACTGTCTCTAAACCATACAACATCGCAGGTCTCACCACAGTCCTATAAACTTTTCCTTTCACTCTTGCAGATCCCCTTCTATCACAAATCACTCCTGTCACTCTTCTCCACACACTCCACCCTGCCTGCACTCTTTTCTTCACTTCTTTAACACACTCTTCATTACTTTGCACTGTTGACACCAGGTACCTGAACTCCACCTTCTCCCCTTCTCTCCAGCGCGTACCTCCACCTCTCCAGGCTCCTCTCAACCTGCTCGCTACTCTCACCACAAATCACAATATCTACAAGTATATCTGATTCCATAAATATAAATACAAAGATTAAAAAAAATAAACCTAAATACCTACTATACCTACTGTAAGTAGCGCAACTTCAGATGTGCCTGCATGGATTACATGTAGTATTGCCACATATAACTACGGTACACATGATTAGAAACACCTACACCATATGTTCAATATAACTAATGCTATATACAAACACCAAAACCAGACGGATGAAAATTTAACAGAATTATTTTTTTTATATTCAACTGTTTTACTGTGCCTTTTTTCACTGTAGCCTTATACAGAAATGTAGCCTGAGGTGACCTTTTGTTGTTATAGTCCATCCAACTCAAAATTGGCTTGTGTGCTGAGGTGTTCACCATGGGTTTATTGATTGTACAGTTGAGGCCAAATGATGGAGGTCATGAAATGGCTATAAAAATACTTCATTGTTCAAGAAAAAGGCAGAAATTCTCAGAAATAAACAAAGTTTCTTCCAAAATAAACCCTTAAAGAACAAAAAAGGAAATTGGGAAATTGAAGGTATTCGGTACAAAAGGATGTAAATGCAAAGAGTTCTGCCTGTACGTCAAAACCAGCATCTGTATAAAAGAAAAAAAAAAGAATGATGTTTGTAGGTGATTTTTTTCGAGTAGTGAACAAAAAATTAACTGTTTGGCCTTAATGATCAGGGTTATGTAGGAAGGGAAAAAAGCCTGAGGCTTTTAATTTGATGAACACCATCCAAAGGTGAAGTATGGGGGTGGCAGCATCATGTTGTGGGGATTCTTAGCTGCAAAAAACAACTGGTTCACACTTCAGACAAAAATGTGACCTCAACTGGGTTTACCAGTAGGACAAATTATCCTTAACATACCTTAAATTTAATAAAGTAAATCTATTGGAGTTGTCACAAGTCTTAATCTGAAGCCTACAAAAAAAAAACCAA
>JAAIIK010000072.1:584284-598084 GCA_014706435.1 Silurus glanis | reverse complement strand
TATATATATATATTAATTTATATATATATTGTGTTTTGTTTTATTTTTGCACTATTTTGTGTAAACTTTGGAGACTTTGGTGTATGAAAATCTCAGCAGTTATTGAAATATTCCAACCAAAAGCCTTGCCATAGTCAAAGCCCATGAGTTTGTCCCCAGGGATGGGCAGTATTTATAATACATGTATTCCAAATATAAAATAGTATTTTGTAATGTGTATTTGATAGGTTTGTTCTGTTAATCTGTTAATATTTTGTATCAAAATACTTTAATGTTTTGTATTTTTGTAGTTGTACAATACTGTAAAATACTTTGTAAGGAGTCTACATGATGACCATAAAAATGAGGCCTCTGTTTGGTGCCTGCCCAGTAGTTTGCCCAGACTTGTTGAGATCAGAGCAGAAAAATGATCCATATGGAAGAAGGTGGTCAAGGTAAGAAAAGTGCAGGCTGCCAGCTTTTAAATAGGTGTCTAAAGATTGATAAATAAATATTAAATTGCTGACTATTGTACAATAATTGAAGTAGCTGTTTACCATTGCATGAATGACTGCCTGACACATAATATTATATTTATAATTATTAAAAATCAAAGGATTAATTAGTTATAAACTAGTTGCTATGAATGCAGGTGCCATTAGATGTCTTCTTATGAAAGACTTGTTTATCATTAAATCAGCGTTGCTGGTGCAAAGTAGCCCTTCGTCAACAAACACCAAGTAACTAAATTAAGATACAATTATGAGTTATTCGCAAACTGTTAATCATTAAACTGTTGGTTACTTTAAAACTAACCTTCATCTGAGAGATCACAGGGTTTATGTATGTGAATATTTGATCTGTTAACTGGTTGCATATGACAGATGCAATAAGCGTGACTCGGCCAGAAAAAAGCTGCTGCTATCAAACATTGTTTACTTAATCAACTGAGTCGGTGTAATGGTGAAGGACAAATCGAATACGCCAATTGATGGAAGGTTTGCGAAGAAATTTCACGCTCCCTTGTGAAAGTTTTTTTTTTTGTATTTTTAAAATAGAAAAATACAGTAATTTATTTTGATATTTTGTAGTTCATTTTGACATTTAAATTTAAGGTATTTAGTATTTTATTTTAAAATATTTTTTTAAGTTTCCTTGCCCAACCCTGTTTGTCCCACATTCTACCTTAAGTGACTGATTTGACCATTGCAGTAGGTATGAGCAGGTGATTTCACTTGTTTCTAATAAACTGATTGCATAGTGCGACACACAAAACCTGGAACTGGTGCTGAATAAAGAGAAACAAAAAAGATTGGCATCTATGTGATTAGTGACATGTGGCTTGTAAGGGCTGGAAAGTGGCGGTTCTCTCCTCTTTATTCCACACTGACACTCTATATACTGGGCCATCCTGATTACATGCGAACATAGCAAAAATACACAAGGCTTATTAAAAGAGAAAAAAAAGACAGGATGATATTTATGGATAATTACAATAGATACGTCTGATAATTCGTTCATCTGCTACCATGATGCTGCGTGGGAAAATAGGTCTATAGAGGAGCGCATGAAACGGTGTTGTTTCCTGAGAATAATGAGGCGGTCAGCTAACAAGCAGTCAGTGTATCATGTATGATTGTGTGATTAAGAGAAGAGCGATGTTGGTTGCTTTCTCACTCTTGCACACACACAAACACACACACAAACACACACACACACACACACACACACACACACACACACACACACACACACACACACACACACACAGGCATTTTCCATAATTAGATGTCCTCTAAGCCTGCTGAAGGGACTCTATAAGCTTACATCTGCTAAAGAATCAAACTAATAGAGAGGTAGCATCTTCACTCTTGCTGTAATTTAAATATATTAAATAATCATATTTAATACCATGAAATCTTGGACCAAGTATGTTGCATTCACATATTTTTAATTTCCAAATAAACAAGTCTTGTGATTAAAGGAATAAATATCAAAAGGTATTGATATTTCTCCTTTGACTGCATTTTATAATTTAAGCTGTTTTCAAAGAATATTTCAATTGCAAAACTTTTTCATCAGCTTTTAATAAAAAAAAATAAATTACAACCAAAACACAGCCTGTTGAACAGTCCAGTATATCCAGATCAACATTGAAATTTGATGGCCATTCCGTTTTATATATGAATTCATGTATATTTGATTTTCTAGATTTTGTGCACTGAGAAAAAGTAGAAAGAAATGTAAATTAGTCCAAATATGTGACAAATAAAGATGAATATTGAATGAATGCAACATATACCTTATCTTTGTGATGCTCCAGCACATACTTCTTTATATATTTGTAATATCTATATTTCTTTGTCGTGTGTGTATGTGTGTGGTTGCGGGGGGTTTCCTCTAAGCATGTGTCTTTCATATTGGAACACACTATTACTGGCCCTCTAGTTTGTTTGTTCACTTTTTCAATTTTCTACTTATTAGGTTTCTATTTCCATACCTGTCACTGTAAGACAGAAATACACTGTAACACCTTGGCAACCTCTGCTCTAAATTCTTTTGCATAAATATCAAGCAGAAACCATGGAGTAGCTGATAAATAAAAAGGTAGAAAAAGTTGCAGAAGGTGTCCAAATAAATTGGTTGTCTTGAACAAAATCCTCTCATCGGCTGTGAGGGAAAGTGCTTACGAACCTGTAGGAGGTGGAAACCGGTTGAATGCCTGACTACTGCTTTTTTTACTCCCTCCATAATTATTTACATATTTATTGTTTATAGCCATACACCACTGAGTCATGATTGAAGTACTTGAGTAAGCACCATGAAGATTTCATTATGATTGAAATAATCCATCCGATAAGACCACATTGGGCATATTTGCTCATGATTTCAGGCTATGGAGAACACGATGGCGATTGCAATTTAGGCAATGAGTGAAAGAAACACAGTTTGACACAGAAATTGATCTATAACCCCTTATATTTAATCTCAAAGATGTCAAAGAAATCCAATTTATAAAGCATTCTCGCTGACATAGTTATATAAATAATGGATGTCCTTTCAGAGGGTCTGGGCAAGACAAAGAACTAAAAGCATGAGGAAAATATTGAGAGTTACAAGAAAAGGTCACTATTTATGACTGGCACCACCAACCACTGAGAGCCCTGACAAGTCAAATAACATTCTCAGAGAACCAAACACATCATGGAGTGGTGCTTGTCCATCTTAAATACAAAATAAATGAATCAGACTCACTTCAAGAGAGCCACCAAGAAAGGGGTTGTATTTATATAGCAATATAATATACTTTTAAAACATACATTCAGAGTAAAAAAGGTGATTTAAAGGAAATGAACTGCAAGTACCGTAATATAATGCAATTCAATTCAACCCTCTATCGTCCTGTAATAGCTACGGTGTCACCAGGTTTTAGTAATTAGCTTTCATTCTGGTTAAATAGTTTGCTAACTTATGTATAACCTGGGACTTCTCTTATAAGGTGTTTTTCTTCATCTCCATTAATCACCGAATTATCAAATGAGAAATCCCAGTAACACACCAGAGATATGCAGCACTGCTTTTCCTTTGAGATTCTGAAAGTGAGTCGAAAGGAATTTGCATGCCAATTTGCTAATCATGAATTCCGGTTTTATTAAAATTGACTTTGATTTCCAGTTATTGGACTCACATCTCATCTGGTGCGTGTCGTTTGAATGACAGAAATGCAAGTTGATTCATGATAAATTTTAGTGTTCTGCAGGAAGATTTAGCTCTTCCCAAACAACAGGAAAAAAAAATAGCAAAATCTAAAAAGTTTGTGGCATCTAACGCCATAATAGTGTAAACAAATCCTAGTTTAAAAAAAATTCACATCACATTTATTCCCGTGTGACTTGAGAAGGAGATTTACTTAATTGCACTTTTTAAATGCAAGTCAAATTTTATAGAGACACTAATGAGGCCACTGATTGTTACACTGTATTATTTGGGACTGGTGAAGGATGAAAAAGACAGGGACAGCACTGACAGCTAATGTTTGTTTCACAGGCCATGGTGATCTAGTGGGTCTGAACAGGGTGAAACAGTCAGTGGTACAAGCCAGATACTGGATGTCTTATTATTTAGCTCACGGAATATTCAATTCTCTATAAACAAAATACAAGGGGAGGAAATGCTGCTCAAAATAAAGAAGGACAATAGCAAAAAATAAGTATTTATTCATGTTAGACAGCTGGTGGCAATGCTGTGTGAAGTGATCTAAGTGATTTAGTAGTGATCAGTGCAATAAAAGTGACACAAGGTAATAACATTTATCTCTACCTCATAATAATTGCATGTGTGTTTCGAAAAATTCTCGAAAGTAAAGGTAACCGACTGCATCTGTTTTGTTCCCTTTCAAGAAAACACATAAAATGTAAAATGTTTCCGTTAATAAGGCTTAGTTTTGTCCCAGTCCCAGTGGTGCATTACAAAGCAGTCAGGAGCAGTGCCATGACACCGCTGCCAATTATGTTTGTTGGATGACTTCAATATCATCGTTTTATTAGAGAGATATAATTTGCGGTATGGATCTACACTCAGTGTAATAGCACTTTTGCCTTGCAGGTTTGTTCTGTGCTTTTAGATCAGGGATCTGTATAAATCACTTTCTGCGTTCGGCTGATTTCGGCAAGGAGAAGAGAAGTCTACAGTGATGCCACAATAATACTCACAAACAGGGCTTTTTTTTAATGAGCAGAGTTTGCATTAACAGAGCAACATAAACCACCACTTTCTTTCTATGAAATTTTTATGGGTACAGGGAAATATGTTTTCTCCTTTGTTCCTCCTCTGGCAGTTCTTAAGCAGCAAAATATCAGGATACAAGAACGTCAAAGTTACAAAATATTCTAGAAATATTTTCTTTGAGGTAATGCTTCACTTCTCACTACCACACAGTTTCTCTCTAACTTGTTGAAAGTCAGCCCACTCTCACACATCAGACATCCCCTGCAAAGAGGAGCTGCGACATTACTAGTGAGTCACTACTTCCGGATGCACAAAAACCCTCGTGCTGAAAAAAAACAAACAAACAAACAAAAAAAACGATTCCTCTGAATAACAATGAAACAAAATGAACTCTGTTGTACTTCAGACCAGGAGCACAGACCATGCAGACATTGCACTTTACTTGGCGGCTAGTGGTAACACTATACAGTGTTGGAGCTGCTTGTGGGTAAAAGGAAGACAGAGTGCTCGTGGTGTTAAGCGATCCATATACGACTGGCAGTCTTCTGTGAAAATGCATTTAAGCTGCCCTGCTGAGGAAAAGTCAATATTGATCTCAAGACAATGTACATCTTGTTGGATAGATGCTAATTCATCAGCTCTCTTCTCTGTTTAGGTCAGGAGAAAGGTCTGGTCTAAGAATAGTGGCAGAAAGATCAGGCTTCAAATGCTTCCATGCTATTTTAGTGATTGGCAAGGAGCCGGTAACAGAGCAGGGAGTCATTGATCGAGCTGGTTGTATTCAGTAGTCAAGTTTTTTTTTTTTTGTCTGAGGAATGGAGATGCCTATACGTACATATAAAAACATTTAATTGTACATGCCAGGTGGACATTGAGGTTTATTAATGAGAGTGAATCCCCTGGAAAAAAATATCTCATTAAAATTTTGCCAATTTCTGTCAAAGCATATGGTGCAATAATACTGATAAATCAACAAGCCCACAGAAGATGTCGCCTACACTAACTTTATTTAGACTGTCATCTAATAAAGTAAAACGATGGCTTTCTGAAGTTTCTTGAAAAACAAGATTAAGTGACGAAGCTAATAAAAGGAAAGCATTAATGCTTGGCGACTCTTGTGTGTTTACTGGCTATTATATTTTAGTCACTAACTTCAAAGCACTGTGCCTATTTTAAATGTCTGATGTCTTACCAAGATGTCAGTGCCAAGGTGACCATTTGCTAGAATACAGATCCTTTAGTAATATACCCTGTAGTTAAGAGCTTATATGTTCTAGAGAAAAGATTTTCTTCAGAAAATGCTTTTTTCCCCAAACATACGCTCACTCCTGACCCACCAAATAAACATAATATATGTTGGTTCGACAAGGGAGCACTATCTAAAAAAAAATAAACACTTTCTGATGAAGGAGAGCCTGAGGTTGTAGTCAAGCACAGACTTGTGTCAGTTGTGTTTTGTGAAAACTGGGAGAGACTGTCACAGGAAATTTAGAGGCCTCCCCTAAACATTTTTCATTCTGTACTTGCCTATATACTAACATTACCGCCCTCCTATGTACCTCTCTTTGATTGATTGATACCAACCAACACAGTCGTTAACTGTGTTCCTTTGTGTTTATTTCTACTGCTCACACAAATCCTTGGTGAACTGCTTGATTTTCATGTTCAAGGAGAGCAAATTATTGCACATAGGGAATGTGATGTGTCATTTTACCTGATGTTATTTATGCAAAACTAAATAGAATTTTTCCTCCCATGCTTATGCCAACACCTGCTGCCTACACAGCAGTATGTAGGACATGTGGGGTAGAAGGTCCATTCTGAAACTTGCTGAATGCACATTGTGTTCTCCTCTATATAACTAATGATCATGTCAAGTTTCATAATGAGTGACAAATGACCGCTTACAGGGATGATGTAAATTAGCATGGGTAGCATAATTTCTCAGTATGCCACAAAGACAATATTACTAGAAGGAGAGGACAGGCAGCAACAGTAAGTGCATTGAAAGTGTTTGCCAAATTGTACATTTAGGATACAGCAATATAGAAAATGCAGCTGTACAGTACATACTCTAAGAATGATTTCATAGTTATTAAATGTTATTAACTTGGTACTGGCAATAACACACTGATCCCTAATGTGTTTTAAACAACATCCAGGGCTAAGAATCATTATCATAGCAATGTCAGAATTTTGCTCCTCTGAATCATTACCATAGTAATGTCAGTTCCTCAGGACTGTTCAAACCAAAAACAAAACTAATTGTGAGAGATGTTAAGCTTCAAAAACAACACTGACCTAACACTGTATTAATAGTTTGTTTCTGATAAAATATTGTAATCATTTAGAATATTTTTATATCTGTAAAATATTAAAGTTGAAAAAAGATTTTTGGCTATATTTACCGTTAAAAGTGGAATGAAAATTGTCTCTGACTGAACAGTTCAGTAATAAGTCTTTATAGTAATTAATTAATGACATTGACAGTGGACACTGAATACTGTCTAATTATAATTGCCAATTATCTTATTTTGTGTCTTATTTCTGTTTGTTTTTTAATGCAAGCCCTTATTGCGTTATGTAGCACCGTGGTCCTGGAGGAACATTGTTCCGTTTTACTGTGTGCTGTACTCTATATGGGTAAAATGGCAATAAAGCCACTTGACTTGGCTTGACTCTAATAGTGGGCATAACCAAACACAAACAAAATGGGCCTAAATGCAATTCAGTGTAACACTATTGATCAGTTTTGTGCTGTCTGTGACAGTATATAAGTAGGCAAATTCTAATTAATAGTTGATTAGGAGCATTTAAATCATAATTTTAATAAAAATATTTAAAGTAATTGTAGACGAGGGATTAAAAAAAGAACAAAAAAAATCCACCTCTTCATATAACCTTTAATTATTTCTCCATTTTATTATATTGTTGGCATATTTGCATTTTTGGTTTTTTTGACCGTAATTAACAAAACGTTATTATTTAGCTATACAATCTACATTGCAAATGCGGCATGAAATAAAAAAATATATATAAATAAATACCATTTTGCAATTAGCTTAGTTAATTAGTTACTTTCACACAGTAACAAAGAGTTACTTAAGGTGAGTGCAGGTTGAATTTGAAAATTCAGTTTGTTAAGGTAAATTTCTTTCCCCTTGACAATGCACACTTTTACCCTGCAGATGATGTTTTTGCTCTTTCAACTATAGTATACTGTTCAGATACTTTGTTCCAGGAAAACAATCATTTGCTTTTCTTTCATGTGCACGTTTCAAGCTCCATACAAATGCATGCATACTGACTCTGAAGACAACAAATTTGAATTCAGTGTTTGACATCAAGTTTTATTTTTCACCATGGTACCCATCTCTCAAGGGTGAGTAGCCATGTTGAACAGCTAAGCCTCGCATTGAAATGCATTGTGCACTCTCTGGTGAGCCATCAGAGAGAAGGATGATGAATGAAATACAACAATCTCAGACCTACGGAGATTATTTTTATTGCTCAGACTGAAGCAGAGAGAAGTAACAAGAGCTAGGGCCGCCATGTACGGGAATAATACAAAGAAATGTATTTTCATGAGGTGCGAGAAAAACAAAGGGATTGGTAACATTGGGAGAAGCTCTAAATGTGTGGAAAGGTAAGGAATAGTTTAAAATGTATTACCATCAATGTCAGCCCACCTTTGTTTTTGGCTCAGCTCTGATACAAAGCTTTCAAGCAAAGCAATGAAATATCTGGTTCTTCTGAGTGGTGTGGAAGTAGTCACATGTTATGATCATGAAAAAGTCATCAGTATGCATGAACCTTGAGATTGCCATATATTATACAAAAGAATCAGTACAAAATACTCTTCTGTGATTTTCTTTTCTTTTTTTGGCTTGCCATGTTTTTTTTTCTTCTTTAAACCCTTCACCTTTATAAAAGTGTGTGTGCAAAGCTCTGATCAGTTTTACCGAGTGAACAGTAATGATCCAGGTCAGTCCTTCTTTCACACCCTGTTGCATGCTGGGAGGGCATGCGGTGAGCGTGTCCTTACATCAATCGCAAACATCAGAGAGGAAATGCCTGTGTCTGGTCATTAGTGGCATCGAAGTAATCCAGTAATGCACTCTGTAATAATCAGGTATGCCAACCTAGGAGGCAAAGGAGACAGAAGAGTTGAATAGCTTTTTATGGTGTTTGACCCCACTGCAAAGTTTTATCCATGATTAGTCGATCTGAAACACACAGTGCAGCTAGATATTTACATTTTCTTTCATACAGACCACTTTTTCAACACAGATGACTAATATAGTAACACAGGTCAATGCTCCAGGTTAATGGAGTCTTAATCATGGTAAATGTTAACAGTATAAATGAATGTCAAAAAAGTATAGTCAAGACATTTATAAATGTACATTTCAAAACTAATCTGCATTTTAAATAGGTCAAACAAATGTGACTGTTGTTTCATATTGTTTGATTATTATGACATCCAAGATAAAATAGCATCATGTTCCAAATTATTAATACATTTTTTTATGCAATTTGAAAGTATATTTTTCAGATGTTTCACACATCTAATCTTCTGTGGATGGAGGCTGATGGTGAGATTAGGACTCTGTGGAGCCAAACCTAATATTTCCAGAACTCCTTGTGCTTCTCTAGTTCTAAATGGCATTGGCTGTATGTTTGTGATTGTTGTCCTGCTGCAGAATAAATTTGGTCAATCAGACGCCTCCCGGACTGTATTGCAGGATGGATAAGTATTCTGCATTTCTCAGTATTGAGGACACCATTAATCCAGACCAAATCTTTAACTCCATTTATAGAAATGCAGCTCTAGGCATTCAAGGAACCACCACAATGCTTCACTGTTGCCTGCAGACACTTAATATAAGTATTAACTTGTTTTTTGCTACATCCAAATATTTGACTCATTAGTCCGGAGTACCTGCTTCCATTTCTCTGCACCCCAGTTCCTATTTTTACTATGTTTATGTGCTTTGTCTATAAATTTGCTTAAATTCAAACCTATTAGGAATTTTATCAAAAAGTAAATGGCTGCTTCAGAGAGTAGGTTCAGTACATTCAACCTTAGTGTGGAAACCTGTCTTTTTGAGTTGTACCTTATGTTTTCTAACAACCTACAACTTATCACAGTTCTGTGCAATAACCAGTCACTGATACAGGGTAGACAGGGTAGGACAGGGTAGAACCATACTTGTTCTAAAACAGCCTAAGTTCTTGATGACTAAACTTTAAGACACTGATCCATGTTGGCACCATGCCATTCCCAGTGCACGTTCATGATGTGTATTTCCAATTCTACACACTATTGAAGTTAGATTGAGTGACTGACGAGGGAATTGAAGACCGTTGAACTAATTTTCATGTTCATGACACTTGTTTAAAAGTGGGATATGGTGCACTATCATTCTAGAAGTAGCCATTAGGCTCACAATGTACCAAGAAACCACTGTCCAGAAATTACACCCCTTCCACCATCCTGTTCTTGCCTCTGTACAAGGCAAGTTGGGTCCATTGATTCATGTTGTGGGTACCAGATTCTGACACTGTGTGTGCCTCAGCAGAAATCAAGATAATTAAACCAGACTACCTTTTTCCAGTGTTCAACTGCACAATTTTGATGAGCTTCTGCCCACTGAAGCTTTAACTTTTTGTTCATAGAACCTCCACTTTTGTAGCTCATCCACCTCAAGGTTTCACATGTTGTAGACACCGCAAGTTCATGTAGCAGGATGGTGTTTGAACATATGGGGATGTTGTTGGGAAACTCAGGGGTCATGTACCCACTTTACTATGATGCACACTAATGGCACTGTAATTTATATTGCACTGTTATTTAAGCAGTTCTAAAACAAGGTATGAAACATGAGCAGACTTAGTTATTACAGTAAATGTGTTACGCAGACAAGGTCAAAAAGAGCCAAGGCAAGATCAACACTGATAACACTGGATACACAAAGAACAGGAAGATGAGGTTGGAACTGCTGTGGTGACATGAAGTAATATCAGCCATATTGTGTGATTAGCAAAGGCTAAAAATGAAGAATTGGGGTAAGATCTTATCATAGGCAGTGGCTTGATCAGAGGTGAAAAAAAAAAATTGAAAGCACGACATTAAATTGAGGATCTTGTGACACCCCTAAAATGAAAATAAGTATAGATCTTCAATTGTGCGGAGTTTTGGAGTTTTGGCATGAATGAAATCTCAGAGACTCAGTCAGTGAGTTCAAATCCTGTTTAGACACCCTCGGTTGCATCTCTGGGAGCCTCGCATCAGAGCCCAGCCAATCCTTCCTACACGTCTACACAAATAGCTAAACCAAACAGCACTAAATCTGTCAGGAAAAAATATCTTAGCTTCAAACTTGCTAAATATTACACAGCTCTGAGTGAACAGATTTCAGACAGACATAAACACTGGAACCTGCTCTAGTTTAGAAACCCAGTTCTAAAATTCACAAAACTGAGTAAACATATCATTGCTAACCATCTACTCTTTTGTATAACCGCAGCAACACAGTTGCCCTCATTCATAAAGGGCATATTTTATATTGTTAACTAAACCATCCTGACAGAGTTTTAAGTCTTAAGATTTTAAGATTTATGATCACTGTATCAAGCTATAAACTATATATTATTACTTATATTAAGACCAAATCAAAACTTTTTTGCTTCAAATTGTATGTAGAGAATCTAAATGTAATAGATTTTTTTCATAATGTAAAATATGAGCACACAAGTTAACAACACCCCCCCCCCCCCCCCCCCATCCCATGTGCCTTAATATTACATTATGATGTTGTGATATATACATTATGACAAACCTGTAGGCAGGGTTGATCAAAACAAGAAAAAACTGGATGACAAAACATTATGTCAGTTATAAATGAAACAGGTCTGGGGAACATCTAAAGGGGATGACTCACAGTTTTGTCCCTGAGAGCTCTGCACTTGGCTGTGTTATATTCGGCAAGTCCCACTATCCACCCCTCTTGATCTTCCCTTCCAGAGTTACTTTGTCTGCAGTTTCATTTTGCACCACCTGCTCCTTCATTTATTCCTCTCCAACACACTACCAGAAAACAATAGAAATTCATATAAATAAATATGGATTTGGGAAGTGGAGGAGGCTGTGGAGCTGCAGAACCGGTGAAAAAAGGAGCAATGATAGAGGATGAGTTTCAGAAAACGTCACACCGGAACAAAAAGAAGTGTTAGCTAAAAATGATCTGAAATATTGCCGACATGAAGAGACTTGAGGTAATTGTTCCTAATATAATAGCATTTCTATTTTAAAATCATTCAGAGAACATTGCACATTCACTAGAAAGAGTGATAAAGATTAATCGCACCTATTAGTTACCAGCATTATTAATTTATTCCACTGCCCCAAATCCAAAATGAATGAAGTTCGTGACCAAAGGCAAAAGATCACCTTATCAATCACAAGTCTTTTAAATCACTGTCTCGGGCTGGAGGTCTGCTTTAGGAGAGTAATATCATGCATCCTTTACCTTACCTCTACTAAAATATAGACTTTAAATGGTAAAATCATTTGATTGTGTGACACAACAGCCCCTGATTAAAGGTTTACACCTGAAAAATATTTCTGTATATTTAATACCCATGCAAAAAAAAATACAAGCTGATATATTAACAGGATCTCATGAGGATTGCATCTTCCAAATGCCATTTGCATGTTTGCTTTAATGACTATTTGGTTAATTTTTTGGTTAATTATTTTCTAAAAGTGAAAAATACAGGTCAGTGTCTATGCAAATGAGTCCATTTTGTACTCGGAATGTGATTCATATTTATAATTTCAGCCAGCTAAAGACAAAATCAGTTTAAAAGCCCAATTGTGGTCTTTTTTTGTCCAAAATAATCAGAATATACTTCTTTAAATGGATAATTGTATATTACTTTAGCAAAGTTGGTTTCATGTGAGATATTCGTTGCACATTTTCTGACATGAAACCTTTTAAATATGACATCTGTCAAAATGTATCTGAAATAAAAATTTCATTTCTTTAATGTTTTATATCCATACAACCACCTTAAAAAATTTATATACATTAATATATGTACAAACTACATTTATGATTGCATGGCTTATGCATGTACTGTACACAGAGTACCAACTTTATATGGCAGCATTTAAATTTAGTCAGCCTGTGGGCACACTCCTTGGCTTTGCATTTCTTTTAACGAGCTCCCAGTGCAGTACAATATAGTAAATATGAACCATAAAATACACTTTAAATTTCCAAAGGATACATTTTTCCATTATTGCTATAGTTTTAAGGTAACGTAGTGGCTCAGAAAATGATTAAACTAGTTTGTTGTTGTTTTAAGTGTGAAAAATACATTATGTTGGCTGATCTGAATTAAGCAGATGTGCATTTAACTGTTTTATAAAAACAAGTGCTCAATTTCAAATACAAATAAGTAATTTTATATATATTGTTTTTAAGACAGATGTGACCCAAGACCTGTGTTGCTGTGTTCTTGGAGCACATGCTTTCAATAGTAATAGAATTTTGGTTAACAAGTTTATATAATGTGATTGTTTTTCCAGTTATTACTTCTATAATGGGTTGTATGGCGACATAAATAATCCTAGAAATTAAATTAAAAAGACTGCTTTGTAAGGGGTCTCCATGGTTGCTTTGTAACCATGTGATGCATGCTGTTCTTTCAAGTTTACAAGGACTGTTTACATTTATATGCAACTGCACTTTAAGAATCACTGCTGTTATTAGGAAACATTTGAGATTTCGAGTCGCTCTTAATTGAAAGCTGGTTTGTCATTTGTCATCTATCTATGGAAATATCTGTATTGAGTACTGTGGTGTTAGTTTTAATTGTAAATTTTGATTTATTGTCTCATTATACACTATGTAAAATGCGCAGTAAAGTTAATATGTATAAATGTATAAATCTTGTATAAATCATCCAATAGCATGTCTAGTTGGTTTAACATTTGGTCCTGAGATGGGTCAAGCAAACACACTGGACAGGACACCAGTCTCTCTCTCTCTCTCTCTCTCTCTCTCTCTCTCTCTCTCTCTCTCT